>CATIWJ010009955.1:0-23180 GCA_949640765.1 Croton laevigatus | reverse complement strand
AGTTATTCAAATTATTCTTGACTACTAGATTTCATCCAAGGTGTGCACTTGATTGAATGTATAATAACGTTTTGCTTGCATGGTGTAATGAGCTTTTGTCTACTGCATTTTGACATTATGCTGTTAAAGTGTCTGTGAACATCCTATCGCATGGTTATTTTGGTTTTTGATCATGTAAAGAATCATCCCACTGTGAAAGTTATGCCTCAAAGATTTTTCTCACTACTGTTTAAAATTTGCTGTATGCTTGGTAGCAGGGAGAATAAAGACTTTTTTTTCCCATTAATTGCATGTTTATCATTCATTTCTTTATTTGTATGTTGTGATTTCTTCTTCTGTTGAAATCCATAATGATTTAGTTTAATTGCTTTTGTTGCTCTTAGTTATGCTATGAGCACTGCAGCTGATAGCTGGATGGCGTTAATGGATAGGCTTCTGACATTGCCAGATGATAGAAATGTTGAAATAAAGCGGATGAAGGCGAATATGTCTGAATTGATTAATATATACTACAATGCTCTTGATGCACCAAAGCATGGTGGCAAAAAGGTTAGTTTTTTCCCTTTTCTTCAATGTTATTTAACTATTCATTGACATTCTCTTCTTCTAGGGATGGCTTATTCAGATGGTCTGCCCCTGGTTAACTTTACTAGTTTTTATACAGGTCGTAGTCCCGAAAGAATTAAAGGCAGACTTGTACCCACACTATATGGAAAAGAAAGAAGAGATTTCTTACAAATCTAATTCAATTCTTGGATTAATTTATGACAAGGTGAAATCATATGCAGGAGCTGATCTGCCAGAAATTGGTAAGAAATTTCTTTACCGAACTTTTAACTTGTTGACATCATGGGATAATCAAATTAGCCCCCACTAATTGAGAAATATGGCTTTTTTTTTTCTTGCTTTCAATTAATTGTTATTGTCATTATCCTTCAAGCTTAAAGCAACTACTCTGAATTTGTTGCAGAAGTTTGGAAACATCCTTGTTTCAGTGCCAATGTCTCAGATTCATGCTTGAAGAAATGGGAAATGCTTTACGGTCAGTACAGGCAAGATATGGCAACTGCACTAAAAAACATCCAGAACAAAAATGAGGCTGCTAAGGAAGTATTAGAAAAATATAAGGAGGTAATTATTAATATACCCTTTGTCTTCAAATTGGGGTTAATGCTTCATTGTTCAAATTGTTTAAGGTTTAATCAAAGCTCTATAATTTCCAATTTTTTACCCACTGATTTGAACAGGAATTATATGACTGATTTGAACAGGAATTATATGGAGCTGAAGAATTTCATAAGAGCACGAGGAGGGAAGAAGATATATTTGAAGAAGCCCTTGCCATTTATGAGGTTTGTTACAACTTCGCCATAGACAAAAAATCGGCCAGCTATTGTGGTTTTGCTTGGAAAGTAGCAGGGCAGGCCCTTTGCAAATTCTACGCGATGAAACAGCACGATTCTGAAAAGCCAATGCTGATATACTCAACGCCATCTGCCCTGAAGGAGTTACTAATTTCTCGATGACAGGTCAGCAGTTTACTTATCAGGCTTAGGGTTAAAGGTAATGTATTATTATGTAAAATGTGTGTATAATGAAGTGAAGTTTATGTAGTATTAGTTTAACCTGAATGTACGGCTTTTAGAATTAATGGAAGCAATCACCCCTGAATAAGATAGGTGGATAATTGGAATTAGAGCAAGATCATTTTTGCAAGCCCTCCTGGATTCCTTAAGAGTATTACGTGTATCCACGTATTAGACATTTGATTAGAAGGGCTTAATGAAGATAAGGTTGGGTTAGGTAGAGGGAACATGGAATAGTTTGTCAGCTACTGTCCTTTGTATCAAGTTGCAATATCTAATATATTAATGTATAATTAATCATTTTGAAATGTCTTAATTTAATTTTCAAAGTCTGACTGCATGAACATGTAAGCTGATGGAATACACACTTGTGGTGGAGTATATATATGGAAAGATTTTTCCAATTAATTAAGCTGACTTAAGTTGACAGTAGTAGAAATACTTCAATTATTAGAATGGAAGATAAGTAGTAAATAAATTCGTGTACTTTGATCATAATTTTTATTACTTCAACTGTCTTTAATTAAAATGGTGCTGCAGTATTGTGTTATTGCTTCCCACTCGGAAATCTTTTTGTAAAGTTCAGAAATATGATTGGTAGCTTCGTCTTTTCCAGCAAGAAAAGTGATGTACAATAGTGCAGTGGTTGAGTATCCTTATAACATTGATGCAAAGTAGTTAAAGACAAATAATATTTAATAGATTCCATCCAAATCCATAATGATAACAATGATATCCTCTTTGCCTTTTTTAATTTGTCGATGTTTGTGGAATAATGGAACTTTTAAAATATCCACTGCAGTTAAAGAATTTACTACTCTATTATTGAAACTCAGCCTAATTTCCTGTGCTTTTAGTTTTGGGCAAAGTTGCAACTGCATCAATAAATTAATTTTGCTACTCCTTGCACTATATGCTTCAAAAAGAACAAGTTAATTTTACTCAAAACCTTAGCAGGGGTGTGGTATGGTTCATAACTCGCTTCCAAGTACTTTTTAAGTTAAAAGCCACTTCTAAGTGCTTGTTTACCTTTAGACTTATTTTAGCTTTTAAGCTTGTTTTTTTTAAAAAAAAAAACAGCAAAATGTTTCTTTTCGAATAAATTTTTTTTTTTTTTTTAAGCCAAACGCAGGAAATCACAACTAATGTGTGTTACTATTGCTATCCATATACAAAACAATTGGTGGATGTAACTGCAATTTAATTCAAAGTTAGGGGTGCAAAGTATTATTTGGCTAACTTAGAGGGATTAAAAGTGCAATTAAAGGTAGGCAGCGGCGGCTGGACATGAATAAACATCTAGAGTGTTAGTGGCGGGACAGGTGCGGAAAAATTCAACAAAAAATATCCAAAACAATATCCTATATCCATCAACGGGGGCCATCTAAGTCTGCTGCCATTGACCCAACTAAAAAGCTACTCCCTCTCTCCCACTTCCCACTTCCACTCCTTCGCCGTTCACGACAAAAAATCTGCATTGAACACATTATTTAATTAAATATGGTGAAAACGACTACAGATAATTTTTCCTTTTTTTTTTTTAATTAATAATTGTATGTGCAAGTTTCTTCTATTAATAATCTCTTCTTGGAGAATTGGAGATCATCTTCCTTTTTACTCCATTTCCAGTTCTACTACTGTCTTCTTCTTCTCCCTTTTTTATCGGCGACTGTGATCGAATTAGCTTGTTAAAGTCAACGGTCAACTTAAATGGAAAGCACAACGAAAGATATCAGTGGTGGAGCTTCGGTTCTTGATCCTAAGGCCACCGTCGGTGGTGGCGTTGAGGATGCTTACGGTGAGGACTGCGCCACCGAGGATCAACTCGTTACTCCATGGACTATTTCAGTCGCTAGGTTAGACTTTCTTGCTTACCTTTACTTTGTTTGAAAGAACCCTTACTTAACTGACCGTCATTTCTGTTTTCATTGCTAGAAACTGAATTCAAATTTTGATTGCGATGGCGATTTTGTACTGATCAGTTCGCTTAGCTTACCTTCCTTACTGCTTATTTAATTTGGTTCTATCTTTGTTTAACTGCTACTAGATTACTGTTTTCGAGCCTGTCTCGACTCTTGATCTGGATCTTAATCTATAATCACTCCTTATTTGTCAGTTTTGTAGTAGGATTTGAGAATTTTGGCGTGACTATGATTCATATTTGATTGTAGAATTAGATTAATGAATTTTTCCTCTGTTTTTAAACCAAAAATCAAAACATAATATTGTGCCAAAATCAGGTGATAACAGTGAAATGATATTTTCTGGAAAAATAAGGTAAAAGTTGGACATTGATTAAGCTTGCCTGTTGATAATATATGTGTGGGTGCATGCAGTGGATACTCGCTTTTAAGGGATCCCCGCCATAACAAGGGACTTGCATTTACTGAGAAAGAGAGGGATGCCCATTACTTGCGTGGCCTTTTACCCCCAGTGGTTTCGAACCAACAGCTCCAGGAGAAGAAACTAATGCATTCTATTAGACAATATCAGCTTCCTATTCAAAAATATGTTGCCATGATGGAACTTGAGGTACTTATCTTATTGTTGCAATATTTTTTTTTTTTTTTTGGGGATTTTATGAAAAAAGAGAATAATGTTATTTATGCTTTGTTGGGTTGCAGGAGAGGAATGAAAGGTTGTTCTACAAGCTTCTTATTGATAATGTTGAAGAGTTGCTTCCCATTGTGTATACTCCAACAGTAGGTGAAGCTTGCCAGAAGTATGGAAGTATCTTCAAGCGTCCTCAGGGGCTGTACATTAGTTTGAAGGAGAAGTACGAATGTTTCTTTTTGCTTTGATTCTCTAATATATTTGTGATTTTTGAACTTTTATTTACCGTGGCAAGTGACGTCGTCCTGCAGGGGGAAAATTCTTGATGTGTTGAAAAACTGGCCTGAAAGAAGTATTCAAGTTATTGTTGTGACGGATGGTGAGCGGATTCTGGGTCTTGGTGATCTTGGCTGTCAGGTAAATACATTATGAACTAAGACAAAAGATTTTACTATTTGCTATAAACATATTTAGATAGATTAGATTGTGCATTTGAGTAGCATTTGCTTGACGATTTTGTAAATGTTACAGGGGATGGGTATTCCTGTGGGGAAATTGGCTCTTTACACTGCTCTTGGAGGTGTTCGCCCTTCTGCTGTAAGCATTTTGATATCATTCAAGATTAAAAATTTTGTCCCTGAAATATAGCCAACGCATAGAAACATTGCTTTCATTTACGACATTTAAATTGCTTTTTGCCTCTTGTCCTTATCATGCCTGATCAAGAATATTTCCCTTTTCTTTTAGTGTTTGCCTATCACCATTGATGTGGGCACAAACAACGAGCAATTGCTGAAAGATGAATTCTATATTGGACTTAGACAGAGAAGGGCAACAGGCCAGGTTTCACACAGTTTGAAACTTCATAAGTTTAGTTGATTTTTATTTTACAGATTTTCTAATTGTTTTGTTTATATAATTTTATTCATAGGAATACTCTGAACTTTTACATGAGTTCATGACTGCTGTAAAGCAAAACTATGGAGAGAAAGTTCTTATACAGGTTAGCTACAATTTAAATCATAAAATGGTTTGGTAATAAGCTATCCAAAGTTTGAAGCTCCTTTGATTTTTATTTTATCCGCTTCTTTCTTGCCACATTTTTCAGTTTGAGGATTTTGCCAACCACAACGCATTTGAGCTGCTTGCAAAGTATCGTACAACTCATCTGGTCTTCAATGATGACATACAGGTATGAGATAGTCCAATCTTGAGCATTATTGGTTCGATTTTATGTTGATTTCTAACCTGATGTGTCCTATCATAGGGGACAGCATCTGTTGTTCTTGCTGGGGTTATTGCAGCACTTAAGTTGCTTGGTGGTTCTCTCGCTGATCACACTTTCTTATTCCTTGGTGCTGGGGAAGTAAGATTTTTGCCATCTCATGTTCATTGATCATATTATTTCATTGTCGTATTTCTATTTTCTTTCTAATTGCAATCAAATTTTAAGTTACAAGTCACAGTTTTACTTGATTTAATGTAGTTATAAAAATTTCTTCCCAGGCCATGTGATGAATAGGATTTTCAGTTGTATTTCTATTAACATAAAGATAGTATTTATACACGAGTCAACAACAAAATAGGAAAACAATCCTATTTAGGATACAACTAGGAAAACAATCCTATTTAGGATTCTAAATACAATAATCCTATTACCATGCATTGTAATAATACCTTGATGTGATGCAATTAACTGATTTTGCAGGCTGGAACTGGTATAGCAGAGCTTATTGCCCAAGAGATATCAAAACGGGTATGCCATTATTATATATTCACACTGTTTTATTTTCCTATCAAGTAACATGGATTTAGAAAATTGATTGGTCTGATTTCACGCTTTAATTTTATTGAGTTCATTTTTCTTTCTTAGGCCAATGCACCTGTGGAAGAGACTCGGAAAAAGATTTGGTTGGTGGATTCTAAGGTAATACAATACTGAAGTTGAAATGAACCTTGTAAACAAATAACCGTTTCTTAGGAACTTCTGAATTTAGGTTTTTTTGTCTCTAAATCGTTCATGATTTTTCTGTCAGGGATTGATTGTTAGCTCTCGTAAGGAATCACTTCAACACTTCAAGCAACCCTGGGCTCATGAACATGAACCCGTCAAGACTCTATTAGATGCTGTCAAGGTGTGACACTGTTTTTTAGATTTGGTTGGCTTATAGTGTTCATCTGTCTACGTGAGTAGCGTAGCCGATCCCAAGCCCAGATAAAGGAGGAGGGTTGCGGTAGGTTGGCAGCCAGCGTAAAAATTTGCCAAACTTGGATCCTCTTAGAGGATCCATACAACCGACCCCAACTTCTTTGGGACTAGAGCTGTCTAAAGAAGAAGAAGAAGAAGATAGTGTTCATCTGTCACTCATTGTATTTACTTTCCTTCCTCAGGCAATCAAACCAACGGTTCTAATTGGATCATCTGGAGTTGGAAGAACTTTTACCAAGGAAGTGGTCGAAGCCATGGCCTCCATAAATGAGGTTCTCTCTCTCTCTCTAGCTATCTCTGTGTATCGTTGGTGGAATAGGTTTGAATGCCGTTGAGACCTTGTAACTTTTACACGAAAGATGACTAATTTGTGTCATTGGCCTGCAGAAACCTGTAATCATGGCTCTTTCCAACCCAACTTCGCAATCAGAATGTACAGCTGAAGAAGCTTATTCTTGGAGTAAGGTAAAACTGACAATCAAACTTACTACCTCTTGTCACACTTGATGGAAGTAAATGTGGGGGGTTGACTGTCTCAAGTGTATAAATATCATTTTTGGTAGTAAAAGCTACCTTTGAATTTGTTTGCTGCTTTTTGTTTTCTTTTTTCTTTAAGGGCAAAGCAATTTTTGCTAGTGGAAGTCCATTTGATCCATTCGAATATGAGGGCAAAGTCTTTGTTCCTGGCCAGGTAATATTAACATATATAACTCTTCATTTGTTTGGTATTCGATCAAATATCAGCTGGTAAAGTTTGAGGTTTTTAATTTCCTCGTCATTTCAGGCCAACAATGCATACATTTTTCCTGGATTTGGTTTGGGATTGGTCATATCTGGAGCCATTCGTGTTCATGATGAAATGCTTCTGGCAGCATGTAAGTTTATACTCTTACTAACGTTAGGATTTAATATGAGACTACTATAATGACTTCTACATTTATGTGATGTGCGTCCTTTTAACAGCGGAAGCATTGGCTGGCCAAGTTACTGAAGAGAACTTTAGCAAGGGGCTAATTTATCCACCCTTCTCTAACATCAGAACAATTTCAGCAAATATTGCTGCTAAAGTAGCCGCAAAGGCATATGATCTTGGTGAGTGTTTCTTGTAATTTTTTTTATCGACTCTGCACATTTGAAATGTTTTGTATTTGTTTGTAACATCCTCTCGTTTCTCTAGGGTTGGCTTCACGGCTTCCTCGTCCGGAAAACCTAGTCAAGTATGCTGAGAGTTGCATGTACAGCCCTGTATATAGAAACTTCCGCTAGTTTGATGGTTGAAGAGGATATATAGAATTGTGCTCATCCAATGTAGTAACACTAAGCAAAATAAGATTTTCTAATACCAATAATGGATGTGCGCTGTAGTGTTGTGTTTGTAAAATTTTGGGCTGGCTGGGGGTGGGAGTTGAGAGAGATGGAGAAGGCATTGGTGTGGAGACTGAATCACTCAGGTTTGACGCCCTATACTTGCAAATATACATCCCTCTTTGAATGCGTGAGTTTTGTGCATATGCATGGATATCTATTTAAATAAAAGAAAAAAATTTGGGCTGGCTTTTCCTTTGATATGAAGTCCCAAGTTCCGTATCATTCTCATGAGCATAAGAGTTGTGCCTCTCAATGTAATAACATTTTCTGATATGAATAATCAATCTGTTTTTTCTATAGATTATTATTGTAGTACATAAAGATGGCAATTAATTAGTAATAAATTCTGTCAAAAAAAAAGTAATAAATGCAATAAAAAATGAAAATAATACAATTGGAATCATATATTCCTGAGCTAAGCATGAGATTTTTCTTTATATAATTTGTTGTATGTTTCAATTGATTAAAAGCTTGAGGCTTTCTATAAAATACTCCGAGAAAAATTAAGTAAAAATGTGGCGTCCCCTACAACATTCTGGAGTGCGAAAAATATCGAGGTTTCGAGTTTAATTGCCGATATCAATTTAGTCATATTTAAAAGCGGGCTACACTCATTCTGTACCCATAATATTATATGGTCCACTGATCAATAATCACTACATATTTCCTAAATACATGTTGAATCCAAATTAGCATATAATTTTAATTTTATATTTGGTCTAATAATAAAGAATTTATGGACAAAAACTTTCTCAAAATAATAAATTTAATTTTACATTAATATTTGTTTAGAGGGGAGAATCGACAAAAGCCAACTTAGAACCACTTTTATTTCTTAAATCCGTCAAGTTGGTAAATTTCACTTATCCAAACAAAAACTCTTTTATCTATAAATTAATTAAAAAAGTAATGGCATTGAAGGTCAAAAACAATAAATTACAGGTCCATTGTAGTATTGGGTAAGAAACCATACACAACAAAAGGTGATGGTTTTGGTGACAATCCAAAAACTAAGTTTCAGGTCTGATTCAGTACCTGTATTCTGTAGTGGTAGGAGGGCGGTTGTTTCAGATGGGCTGGCCGATATCTTGCACAGGTGATTGTGTTCTCCAAAAATATGTTGTTTGAGAATTGGGCAGATCCATGTGCTTTTAAGTACGAGGTCTCAGCTAGGATTCCAGAAAAGTAATCGTAAATCTATTAGTACATACAACAGGTACGTTGAAAAAGAGACAGTTCGTATTAATTGATATTCAGCAGATGTAAAGGGATAGCATAACCTATAATTTATCTGTCCTCTCTGAGCTCTGTTGGAAGTTGGAACCTCTGATCAGTACTAATTATTCAGAATGTTTGGAATTTTAATTCTGTTTGTGTTAGACATACTTTGAGCTCAAGTGTGAGGTTTTTTGTATGAATTCAAATCGGTATGAGTATCCTGGTAACGTTGACTCAGGTAGGTGCTGCATTTGATTGGAGGAAACCTGATGAAACAAAAACATCACAATTGGTTGCTATAAGACTGAACACTCTTATACACAAGCACAAGTGTGCGCACCCACACATGCATTAGAAGTACATAAATATGAATTAGACTAACAAAAAATATTGTGTTATCAACTTACTTGGGAGGGTTTTTATGGGACTTGCAGGTAGGCAAGCATTCAACTAAACAATCGTGACTAGGTTCCACAAAAAAGGCTATCTGCATATAAAAAAGAAGCAGGTAAGAAAATGAGCTTTCTTTGACACTATCCACCATAAAGGAATGGGGAGCATGCTAGGGAATTATAAAGTATAATTATCTTTAAAGCCAGCATTTACTTCAGTTTATCAGGCAGAGGAACTTTTTAAACTGTCAAGTTGATTCCTCACCAATAATGCCCAGAACTGGCATCCTAGTTAGCTGCAACTATCAAAGACTCAACTAGATAAACATTCTAAGTAGATGTCGCATAGCTGGCTGTTTCTGTTTACACTACATGAGCTCCACATGGGAAAAGGCTATATAAAACAGTGTGCTTTTCTAAAGAGAGAGAAATAGTTAAGTACTCAGGTAGGTTTCACACTGGAGAAAATTGCAAAATGGAAAAGATAAAAAGGCTTGAAATATAGAGGATTCAGAATCTAAAAAGAAAAGAAAAACAGAAAGGCTCATACAGAATATCTCTCTTGACCATTCCCCACCACTCTGTGCAGCGTAGACCTGTAAAAAATCAAAACACGGAAATTAACGGTATATTCAAGGAAAGAGAGCAGCCAAAGAATGGTGGGAAAAAAAGAAAAAATTAACCATTGGATAGACTCATCACTATAAAGCCTTCATAAAAAAAGAAAAATTATTCATTTTCTTCCCAATTGCAAAAATGCGTCAAAGATGTCTAACATTACAGTGCTGTATTTATGTTTTATTCTGGCATGAAGTTATGTGCGTGAACGAGATACAAACCTGAAAATGCAGTTGCTCCAACGCTCTAGCATGTCACCAAGATTCACTATGAATGCTCTGTATAAGATGAACCAACAAGAAAATGTCATTGCTACTGAATCAAGAAAATCTTTTTTTATTACATCATTCATGCAGCAAAGCCACAGAATCAATTCATTATGGGTCCCTTTGAATGAAATCCCAAAGAATTTGTAGAATTCATTCATTCCAAAGGGGTGTACATGTTACCAACATGCTAACAAATACTGAAGTTGAATGATAATACCATAGCTAAATTCTCAACCTCCAAAGTTACAGTTCATTCCAAAGACAGTGAATACCATTAAGACCAGAGATCAAGGTTCATAATCCTGCCATGAACAGAGTTGAGTTTTCCTTTTTTAGTTCTTTGGACAGAGAAGACTGACTTCCACATACCAATAATCCCTGAACAAATCTACTGTGCAATGTTTATCTAGTTCTACCAGCACAATCTAAATAATAACGTTTGTTGCTTATCATCTAATGGGAGCTTGAGTGATCCAATCCCAACAGATCAAAAGTATAATTCAAAATGAAATGGGAGAGATTGATTCCATTTGAAATGATACATAAAATTGTGAATTACTCATCATCTATAAAATATAGATGCAAGAGAATTACATTCCACATTATACAACACTAAACATACACATAAGGATAATCAAATAAACTGTCTAGCAGAGAGTCTTCAGCAGTCAGTCTAAGGCAAACTTACCCTTTTAAGGGTGCTACATATTCCCAATTTTGAGGTTGAGCATCCTTGTCCTTGCATATCTGCAAGAAGAATATAAACATTAACATCAAATTGTCGTCAGACGAGGAAAGGGAAAAAAGATTAATGCATAGACAAATTATGCTGATTTTAATACTTGGAGGCCAAAGACGTTATCTGTGGCTAAAAGGGTTATCAAACCATAGTCAGAATGAGCTCCAGCACCAAATATTCCCTTCGAGGGATCAGAAATCTCAGCTGAATACACAACAAAAGAAACAAAAAATAAAAGAACAATATATAAATATTGTCTAGAGAATAAAATTCTTTGAATTTAAAGAAATATCAACCTTCATATCGTAGCAATCTCAAAATTGCAATAGGCTGACCAAGCATTTCTGGCTTATCAAAAAAATCAGCTTCCAGATCAAGTGCAAGTGCTATGAGCCTTGCAACTGCTCTTGCTACCTGCCTGGACAAAGAAAATTCCAAAAACTTTAAAAGGTTAATGAAATAAAGCAAGTTAACCCCTTCACTAAAAAGCAAGATATTGTACATTCTATAAACCATATCAAATATCAATCAATTCTGCAAAACTTACAAAGCTTCATGATGAAACCTCTCCATTGTTTGCCTCCAACCAGGAAGAAGATCTAAGACATAGCATAGTTTAAACTTCAAACATGTAATAGATAAACAAATAGACACATGCATAGAAAGATAAAGGCAACAATAACAAGCATGAATCATTCGGAAAACAAAGAGTACAATGAACTCAATTTACCATCTGCAGGCCAAACATTAGGCCCATAAAATGGCTTCTCTGCTTCAGGATCATCTTCAGGCACTTCAATTCCAATGTAATATCCCTCCTTATAATCTCCTACTATCATAAAACAGTAGAAAACAACAATACTTATAATAATTGCTTCAATTTCAAATAAGAGACAAGTTTAGAAGTTCTCTTTTAACTTTAATGCAAGATTAGAAGAATAAGAACAATAAATAAATAATCTAGACAGATAATTCACCAAAAAGACGACGGAAAACAAAAAGAAACGAACCATGTACTTGATTATCAGGATCTAGAAGTTCGTCAAGAACAGGAGTATAGCCTCGATGCTTCTCGTTCCTCAGAACTTTCACTTTTTCCCTCAATGGCAATTCGAAGAACTTTTTACTTTCCGAGAAAACCATATCCATGAATTCTTGGCTGATTCCGTGATTAACAACGTAAAAAAATCCACAATCCAAACAAGCCTGAAATAGAAATTAAAAAAAAAAATCATCAACTCGATACAATCAATGAACTACCAATAACTAAAAGCAACTAATCATAATTAAAATCGACCTGTTTGAGTAAAGAAACGGATTTTTGGATATCAGGACTTGAAAGGTCGATGCAATTAAGAACTGACAGTTTATGGTTCAGCGCGGGAACAGCATCGGCGCCATTTTTTTGCTGCTGCGTACGCTCCATGGCTTCTTTTACCTCGAATTATTAGAAATGGCAAAGTGAGGAACTGAGCATAAAGGGATGAGAACGGGAAAGATGAGTGCAGATTAGGAATTTAGGACAGTGAGTGATCTAGGACAATTCTAATTAGGTTAGGGTTGAGCATTTACTCCCACCCGGCGAAACCGTTGAAACCCGACCTATCGTCGGGGATGAATTTAATAATGAAACCTGTTAGAATTCATGCCCGACTAACTCTTCTAAAATTAATTGGGGTTAGAATATGTGTATACACTTATTTTAAAACGTATGCTTACACAAAATGTTCAGAATTTGATTGAGAATCACGGAATAATTGAGGCACTCAACAAAATCATGTAATATTTAGAAAAGTTTATTTTTGCTTGAGTGATATCATATGCTTACACATGTCAAATTGTATAGTGTGGGGAGGTATACCACAACCAAAGTTGCCTAACTTGTGAGCCCCTTTATAAACCCTTTATGTAATTGTCCCCAACACCTACTAAAGGGTCGTGTATGTATGCTTCAAGTCTATTATTAATGGAATTCACGTTGTTTAACCTCGATGTGTTGCTTGTCATACTATGCGTGGATGTGATCTTATTTATATTTACATAGTTGCCTAAATACTTGCTTATACAGACTCTCTAACCATGGTTCTGCTTGTAGGTACATGAGTTTGTGATCTAGAATGTAGGAATAAATTTTAGTATACCCGTCACGAATCCGTCTCATTTGAAAATAATATTATAAATTGTTAATAATTTAAAATTTCTAAATAATAATGAACATGTTGGCTTATAAATATTACTATAAAAATATATCTTTTATTGAAATTCATGAATAATTGATATATAAATTTGAGTTATTTGTATTATATTTGTGAAAATTATATTATATTTTAATTAATCAAATGATGTTCAATGTAGAAATAATAAATATTATTTTTATCAATTGAATTATTCAATTTATTTAATAGATTATATAACTAATTGATATTATTTTACAATCTAAATGCATCAAAAATACTTAAATTTTATTTTTTTCTTAAAAAATTTATTTTCCAAGTAAAAAATCTCGGATAAACCCGCTAAATGCCCCAACTAGATCCATGATCCAAAAACCCAACCCAGGGCGGAGGTGGAGTGACATATTTGTGAGTGAGGCGATCTGTCCCAAGCTCACTCATGCTCAACCCTAATTCTAAACCTACATTGGTCACAAATATAAATTAATTTAATTTAAAATTTTAAGGTTATTTTTCGTACAATTTAATGTTGTTTGGAACAATGGGAGCGGCAGAGTACCCGCAAAATCCCTACTAGTAGAAATACCGCATCCGTATCCATTTTTTTTATCTAAAAAATTTACAAATTTAATAAGAAAAATGCTAAATATGACTGCAAAATTTAAGAAAATAGTATATTTTTAAAATTTCATTTAGTAAATAATATTATATATTTTGAAAAATGTAATAAATAGTACATTTGTTTTTTTTTTTAAACTTTTATATCCCTCTTTTATTTTTTATTGCATTTTTATAAATAAAAGTAAAAAGCATTCTAAATTCTAGAGATCGGTCAGTAGTGGTCTAGCAACCGGCTCCAACGACCTACTGGTGGTCCAGTAGCAGTCCGGCAAAATGTTAGTTGGAGGAAGGTGGAATAAGCCATATATATGTAATTCCATACAATAGTATGATATAATTTGGCTTTTGCCACAGTGAAAAAAATATGTTTTGTCACTTCTAAAAGTTTTGGATTTGAATCTAACAATGATAAAATTATGGTGGCGGTCGAAAGAAGGGCATTTTTGGAATTTAAATTTTATATTTTTGAAAATGTGCTATTTACTGCATTTTGAAAACTTGATGCTATTTAGTATTACTTTTTAATTTCTAAAATGTGATGATTGGTTTTAAGCCTCAAATATGACTAGACTTGACATTGAGTAAGGTAATTTTGGACACGTATTAGAAATGTTAAATGGCTTTGACCAGACGGGTTAGTCCGATTAATCGAAAAAATTTTAGGGTTAGGTTCATACTTTTAGCCTGAAGTATGAATTAAATCAGAAAAAATCCGAATCGTTTAGCCCGAAGCCCGTTAGGGTTAGTGTCACATCCTAAAATTTGTAAAGTAAGAAATACAATATTAATTTGAGCATTTTATTAGCGATAGTAAAAAAATATATTACGTCTAGATTATGATCATGATTCTTCGGGAATTTAGTGGTAAAGTAAAGTTCGAATAACTACTTAAGTCTAAAATAAAAATTTGGAATAGAAAATATAATAACGTATAAGATACAATTTAAATAAAGGTGAAATGAAAATTTAAAAGTAAAAAGTAAATGAAAACGTAAATCAAATGCAAATAAATATAAATGAGGAAGTGAAATTTATAAGTTATATTAATTTTGAAGGACTAATACGCAATTGTGTTAGATAATGATAAAAATAATAAGAAAAATGAAGAAAGATGAAGAAGATTTGAGAAGGTTAAAGAAAATAATAATAATAATAAAAATGAAGGAAAAAGAAAGGAAAAGAGAGAGAAATTGGCGTGTAAGAAAAGGAAGGGAAAAAAATGAAATGAAAAGGAAGAGGAACGCGTTTATGGCATATAAAATGGACAAATGGAAGCTTAAGTAAGAGAGGAGTGCAGAGCAAAGAGAAAAATGTAGTAAAAAGATAATTAAAAAAAATAAAATAAAAGAGACGTAGAAATAAAGAAGAAGGAAGAAGAAAGTTATAGAATAAGTCAATAATAGCAATGGTAATAATAATAATAATAATAATAGTAATAATGATAGAATACATATGGAAGAAAAGAAAAGAAGCAAAATTTGAGTTAGAATTTAATAAGGATATATATATATATGAAAGAAGAAAGCAGATAGAGGGAAGAAGACGAAGAGAAGAGGAGAGAAGAGAGGCAGTAGAATAAAGGATAAAGAGATCAAACTAAAGTGGGCTAAGGGAGAAAGACAAACATAGCGGCAAATTCAGGTTTGGTACTTTACTTTTATTTGATTTTATTTAAGATATGTGTACTGTGAAATATGTTGTTGTGATATTGTGCTGCTATTATTTGCCATATATAAGTACAATATGATTTAATATGTGAAAATTACAAATAAAAGTAAAGTACCCACTTAGCAAATTTAGTGCATGCTAAATTTGTAGATATCGGAAAGACACCAAGAAATTCAGATTAGTCAAGAAGAGACCAGCCACCATAAACATTAGAAAGTCATATACTGTGGAACGAAGCCAGAAGGCTAGGAGACCAACGAATCGAGAAAATGTAAAATTTTATATTTAGTATTGTAATTAATGTAAATCTTATTTTAGTCAATAGTAATATAATGTTCTGTATACCATGTAGCATTAGTTGTGGCACACTTTAGCTTGGTTAGTAATAATCGGATTAAGGGGTGTTACAGTTAGCCTGAAAACCGTTAGGGCGAGCCCGTTTGAACAATATTTGGATGAATCGCCCATTGAATTGAAATATTTTCCGAATTTAGATGTATTGGAATTTTGGAAAAATAACCATAAACGATGTCCAGCATTATCAACCATGGCTTGTGATATACTAAGCATTCCAATTACCACTATGGCATCCGAATATGCATTTAGCATTGGGGCGTGTGTCCTTAACAAATATAGGAGTTGTCTTCTTGAAAATTATGTACAAGCTTTTATTTGTACCCGTAATTAGATACAAGGTTTTGTTGATGGTAATATTTTATAATTGATTAATAATTTGATTTTAATAGTATGATTATACTAATAATTTCTAATTATCTATTATTTTTATTATCATAAATTTTATAGATGAAGAACAATTAGAAAATGATACTTTGCCAAAGGAAGAAGGATCAAATCTGGTTGAAAATATTGATACTTGATATACGATGTAGTACTTGTGTTTTTACCTCTTTACTTTCATTTTTTTTCTTATAATTATTTTTTTTCTTATATTATCTTATGGTTGGCTGTATTTAATGTTTTTATACTTTTATTATGAATGCAGGGCTTGGAAAAATGCAATGTCGGCATAATCAGTAGTTATTAACTTATGTTGCAAATTTTTTTGGTCTTAGAAAGTTTGATTAATTTATGAATATTTAATGCGAATGGAAGTATATAATTTTTTTATGCGGACATAATTTTTTTAATTTATGAATATTTTAGTGCAATATTTTTATGAATATTTTAACTATACTTTAGTGTAAATTTTTTATTATATATGAATGTTTTAGTTAAAACTTTCTTTGGATTTTTTAGTGCATATTTTAAGTTATGCAACAGATAACGACAAGTTATTGGAAAAAAAAATCGATAGTGGCCCGTTTAAACTTAAGCTCGGTAAAATTAAAA
Source organism: Croton laevigatus (assembly GCA_949640765.1). NCBI lineage: Eukaryota > Viridiplantae > Streptophyta > Magnoliopsida > Malpighiales > Euphorbiaceae > Croton > Croton laevigatus. The sequence goes on along the minus strand of CATIWJ010009955.1, from coordinate 6,415 downwards.
TTAGGTCCATAAATTATCGGCCCATTTAAATTAAACCAAAAAATAACCCGAACTATTTAACTTGAAAGCCTGAAACTGTTACACGTATATTAGCCGCCTGTTTTGACTAGATATTGAGAAAATAGATAATAAAACGATACAGATAATAAGAGCATGGTATATATATATATATATATATATATATATCCTTGTACTAACTTTTTGCATATACATTTTATTTAACTTAAAAAGTAAAATAAATAAATTTTTTATACACAATTTCTAGTTTATAAATATTTATAAACTTTTTTTTGAAATATTCATGAACTTTGTAACTTTTTTATTTGTTGTTAGACAATAATTTATTATTATTATTATTATGTTTTTAAATTAATTTTAATTATATTTATTAATTATAATATTTTATAAAATTATTTTAAAAATTATATAATAATTCACGAGTACCCGCTATTTGTTATGCAGCTAGGTAGTAAAAATTAAAACGCGAGGCGGGTAGTAGGAAAATTCGCAGGTATCAACCCCGCTGTCATCTCTAAATATGACATATTTTAAGTTTAGTTGTCATAAGTATGATCCTATTTAATAATACTAGTATTTTACGAGCACGTTACACAGTAAATATGTGAAAATAAGTAATAAGTTTTAAGTTTGTAAATGAGTTCCAATTAATGTATCGAACTAATAGAATCAACAGAATATGAACAAATTTTTTCTTATTTATTTCCTTCTTTGTAACAATAACTTATGGTCATTTAGATTTTCAGTTTATTCTATTAAGTTTCAATTCATGAGCAAAACTGTTTTTTAGATATTTAACCATAACATATATAACAAAAATTCATATTTCATCATTATAATGTAATAAATATTATTAAAATATGTAAGTCTTTATTTATATATTCAACATGTCTATATAATAAATAAAAAAATTCTACTTCCAAAATTAATAATTCAACTCATAGTAAAAAAAGTTATTAGATAAATGAAATTTATAAGACAAATAAACAAAAAATAATATTTAATTTTTATAATTTTAAAAAGGACACATGTAAAGTATTAAAGTTTAAAAGCTATTTTAAAAGGGAAAAAAAAAATTAAGATACTAATCATAAATGTCAAAAAGTGGCACTTACCACTTGGCACGCGCATATATATTCCGGTCAAACACATCTTAATAACCCAAAAAAGAATTAAAACCAAATTTATATTCAACCTATATAACTTAGGCTCATCCAATCATATGTGTGAATTATGAATCATGATGGATGTTTATATGAATTCTATGAATTTGGTTAATGTGTATATGAATTTTTTTATAAGGATCAAAATACATTTTCATCAAAAATTTCTGAGTGTAATAGTTTTTTTTTTTTTTAAGGATAAATTAGATAAAAATATACATAAAATTTGGGTAGAATGAGCAATGTGCCTACCACACAGATCATAATAATCACAGCGTGTAAACTGGTTGGAAGAAAATTCTATTCGCCAATTCCATAAAGAATTTTAAAGACCATAACATACGCCAAAGAAGTTAAGCCAAAGAATTCTATTTTGCTTTTAAAAAAAAAATTAATTTTCCGTAATTTAGTTTTTTGATTACTTGTTTACAAAATGCTAAAAACTATTAAAAATTATAAGAATTAGCATTTGATAAAACGATATATAAATAACTAAAATCTATCTTAAAAATTATATTATTTTTATTAACAATTAAATTGAAAATATTAATTATATTCTCCTTATATTCCTAAATCCATTCATTTTACCAAACAAATTAATGTAAATTTCATTCATTCACATCCTATGCATTTAATAAAACCCTCATTCTCACTCCATCGGTCAAACCACCACATAGATATTATTATTACCTCTGTATTTTATGATTCTTTACATTTCCTTTCCATCAATACTAATACAAATTAGTTTTAAACTAATACCAAAACAGAAATAATAATAAATAATTACTAATCCTCTAAAAATTTACTTTTCACCAATATCAATAAAGAAATAATAATAAAAAATTATAAAATTTACTATAAATGAAAATGTAAAGAACCAAAAAATACACCTTAAAATGAAAATGTAAAGAACCATAAAATACGGAGTTAGTAATTTTAGTGAAATCTTTATTATTTAGAATTATGAACTGACATCAACATCATACATAGGATGTAATAAGTCTTTTACGTACGAAAAATTTACCAACAAAATTTACACGCTCAATACCAAGTCTCATTGTGCAAATAATATTTTATCACATTAATTAATATTAATATATAATCTTCCATCTTAAATTATTAAATTAAACTCATTTAGGGCACAATCAAAATTTAAAAATTTAGTCTGAATTCAAAAATTTAAACACCTAATCTAAACTTAAAAAGATATATCATTCCAACCATTTAAATTAAAGTTACTTTAAAAATATAATTTTTCATATGACTTTTGAAAAATATTAAGCACGGTTGGTCAATTTTCTTTAATTATCAAATTGTTACTGACTATGTAATTTAGCAACGTGGCCAACGTTTATCTTAATTAGGAAAGACAACATTTGCTAGTAAAAGATAAACACGACAAAACATAGACAAGTGCAAATATTCCTTCCACTAGTCTAAGTCTTACCCGTTCATGCACTTGAAGGTGACATGAATGCCTATTTAGCTTCCTTTACAGTGATGATTATATTTTCAAAATAAAAAATTAATAAAATAATTATCTTCACCTAATTGTTTAGTTATTGATAGACTATTAAGGTTTTCCGCTGCTTTTTGACGATTTGGTTGGTCTTATTTGACGTCCGACTGCAAATCTTAGGTGACGAATGGGTCTTGTTGTTAGCCAGAGGTCATAAACCAAATGATTATTAATGCATAATTTCACCATGGTTCTTTTCTTTTTTAAACATGGAGCAGATCTTTAATAGATGGAATTCTCATACGTATTAAAAAAACATTGAGTAAGCTAGTAGCATTTTTTTTTTCTAAAGAGAATTAGGAAATTATATATGCAACCGCTATAGTTTGGGAAACTAAACTAAAACAATGTATGGTATTTCTTTCGAATTCTTCGAATTTGAATTAATTTCTCTCGGGTATTTTCGATCAGTTTTTAAAAAATATTATATTAGTCAACATGAGGGATAAAATTATTTCCAAAGAAACTAAAATACCCATCCATTTTCTTTAAAATTTTATTTGGATGATTAAAAGCTAAATAAAAACTCTTGATTTATGTCAAATAAAACAATCCTAGGATCTTTGATAAAAAAAATGTATAATCCTACGATCACCTCCGACATTGCCATTGCTGGCTTGCCTTCGCGGCCACCTCCAACCAAACATTACCAACCATAAATAAGAAATGACTTATCATTGTGGAAATTAGAAGAGATCAGAGTTTAGTTTCTACGAAACCAAATTGAAAACTAAAAAAAAAAAAAAATCGGTTCGGTTAATCAAAATTTCTCTTATTTTCGGTTGTATCTGTATGAGAGACATCGAGACTGGAATAATTATGTAGTAAACTAGTAGTGGTAATGTTGTTATTTGAAGACATAAATTTTATTATGGTTTTTTTTTTTTCTTTGAAATTTGAAAGAACAGAAGCAGCAAAGCTGCTGGTGCATGCTTATTTATTATTATGTTGATTTAAAGCTAATTTTGAAACAGAGACAGGGCAAATATTTCAGTTTTCCGTTCCCGATCGGTTAGTATTTCATTAACCGAAAAATTTCGGTTTTGGTTTGCTGTTAACTGAATTAATTTTGGTTTGGTATTCAATTTTTACTGTTTCAAGTTCGGTTTCAGTTTCAATTAACCGAAATCTCTACCCTAGTGGAAATTCATCACCTCCAAAAAGTAATTGATTAATTAAGTTTATATAAATTAAAGACTAGCCCTTTAGGCAGGTTCATTTTTTTAAAATTTTTTTTATTTTTTATTTTAAAATTAAATTATATGTTCTCTATACATAGTCCCGGGATTGATTTCAAGAGTTCGCAGTTTTCAAATTTAACACTGCATTATAATTATTACATAAAATAATTAGAACTGCTGAATTCGATAATTTTAATTATTTTAAGTGGATCCACTGAAATTAATCTTGAAACTGTATATAGACAATATATAATTTGATTTTAAAATTAAAAATTAAAAAATTAAAAAAAAAGAAAGTGGATCCGCCCCAAGGGCGAATCGCGCCCCAGATCAACACCCATTAATTAAAGGGTAGTAATGTCATTTTATCATAAAAGAAACGGAATACTTGTCATTATTTAAAGGATAAAAAAGGGTCGACAGAATTAAAATACATAGACGAAAAAGTCTGGTTAAAAAATATAGCAACAAAAATATAGATTAGTTGAACACACACATATATGCCCGAACTTGGGTACGTGAAATCATTGCCCTATACATGATATGTTCGGTAATTTTAACTGTTTGAATAACATTTAACTATTTAAATAATTGTTTAAAAAAAATTTAAACTAAAAAGCCGATATTTGATTTAACTGATATATAAATAGTTAAAATTATTTTTATCAAACCTTAAAAAAGATAACTTTTTGCAAATCATTAAAATCTAATGATATATGCAAATTCAACTAAAAAAAATTAAAATAATGAGCAAAACATCCGTACTCCAAAAAAAAAATATCCAATAAGGCCATTTAGAATTTTTAAGGATTCAAATTGTACAAATACCGTCTTCTTCTACAAGTTTACAAAAGTTTTCATAAGGTTTATGAACAGATGTTTCCCTACTTTTTCCGATCACATTCCGGCCAACAACTCAGCGACTCTATTTTTTGGGGAACCACCTCCACGATTTCTGGCTATAAGATCACCAGGATTTTGGCCTGAATCACGATGGAGTCATCCCCATCTTCACGTTACGGAACTGAATCACGTCGGAAAGCCTTCAAATACGCTGAAACTCTCAAAACGAGCAACAAGATGGAAACCTTTCAATGTTTTTGAAACCTCTATGTTATATTGAAACAATTATGAAAGATAAACAAAAATGAAATAGATCAGAAACAAAAAATGAACGGAAGTGAATCGGAAATGTAAACTGATTGGTAACTGAAACAAACAGAATAAATGCTATTTCAGGCTCCATTTTTTCCGATAAACTACCAGACACAAACAAATCGGAATGATAATTGAAAACCATCAAAAAAACACATGTAGCATGACGGAAACCCTATCAAAGAAAGAAACCCAATGAATACCATATCGAAATGATGTACGACGGACGGTGACTGATCACATTATACTATATTTTTTCCGGCAATAGAATGTAGAATAAGGGTGAGAAGCACCCGGACTTTAATTATAATAGTGGAGAAAGTTTATTAGGCTTTGAATCTTGAAAGGACATTGCTGTGGGTACTTTTTCATCTTCAAAAAGGCAACATAGAATTAGTAAAATAAGAATGACTTGGGAAGTCATACTTCACAAATCTTTACGGTAGTCGATTTGAAAAATGGGAAATAAGGAGCGGGCGAATTCGTTAAAACGTACTCAAACCCAATAAAAGCTAATGCCGACCATATCCCTTCCAACTGACGTGGTCGAAAAATGAAGGCTTTAAGATTGAAGGACAGAATGCTAACACGTGATCACATGATTCGCATACCGAACCTCTTAAGTACATATATTTCAACGGATCATTTTTGTTTAAAAATTGGATTATATTAGACCCCATATTTCTGTAAATTCGATTATATTAAACAGTATATGTTATAGTCACGTAATACTATATTAGTTACTCTTAAATTTTACGATTTTAATCTGGATACATTGCATAAGAACATATGTATAATGACCTATGGACCAATAATAATTTATTCAGGTCTAAAATTTATGAAAATAGTAGTCTAAAACTCATAAAAAAAAAATAATCTAAACTATATTATATAAATAATCTTGATGCATAAAATATTACTACCTCCGTTTTCATGAGTTGTTTACATTTTCGTTTTTGGGTGTTTTTTTGAGTTGTTTATATTTCCATTTATAGTAAGTTTTGTAATTGTTTATTATTATATTTTTATTGGTATTGGTAAAAAAATAAATTTTTTAAAAAGTTAGTAATTGTTTATTATTATTTCTGTATTGGTATTGGTGGAATGTAGATTTGTATTAGTATTGGTGAAATAGTAAATATAAAGAAATGAAAGGAATAGAGGTAATAATTGCTAAGTAAATGAGAACTAACACTTGTAAATGGCTTTTTGCATTAATTGAAAACTGACAGCCAATGTTAGCGCCATCTGGCATTTCTTAACTACCAGAGAAAACTAATGCGAACGGAGAAGAAGAAAATAAATAATTCTACTTATCCAGAATACAAACAACTACTACTAATTGAAATACCAAAACTTTTTCCGGTCAATTATTATTC
>CATIWJ010009945.1:0-10608 GCA_949640765.1 Croton laevigatus | reverse complement strand
TCCACCTCCATGTTTTTTTGGAGGGGTGACAGAAAACAAATAAATCTATGATTTGCTTATTTGCTTAGTAGTTAAAACATAAAAGTCACAAATATCAATAATCATCAATTTCAAATCAGATCATCAACAATTTTAATGATGCACAATATTTAAAACCATGCATAAAATTTAAAACTGTTAATAATTAAAGTATCAAACATCGGTCTTCTTGCATTTCAGTTTTTACTCCTTAATTTTCTATCTTTTGTCCTATCATTGTCCATTCATCAAAATTATAAGACATTGTCTATATTATATCCTTACTTTATATTTATAAATTAGTTTCTTTACGATATGTCTTTATTTCTCTATTTAATTAAATTACACTTAATTTCTATTATTAATTAATAATTACAAGTCTAGTTAAGTTCTTAATCATTAATTAATTTTCTTGACCTTATTCTAAATTTTTGTTGATTTATATTAATTAACAATTTATTTAAGTCCAATTACTTATTTAATCCGTCATTATTTAATTTTAAACTTTAATTCCATTTTAAATCTCTCTCTAATTTAATATCATTAATAATTAAATTCTATTAGTCAAGTTGTGGAAATTTACATTTTTAATAGTTCAGAGCCTCGGATTGATAAACGGATTTCAAAATTGGATTCAGCACGTCAAAACGATGCGGTATAGGGTCTGTCGAAAATGCTCGCCGAAGATGGAATATTCCGGTCACCGGAGGAAATATTCTGGTCACCGTCCGATCACCAAAAAATCACCGAAAAAATGCATTTCTTTATGGATTTCGAATCCGAGCACATCAATAGCTTTGTATCGCTACAAGGAGTCTAAAGATGCAATCAAACTCAACGGACAAAACAAAGATTTACCGGAAAATCGAAATAATCATTCTATCGGTCACCGGAAAACACAACTTTCAAATCCGGTGACTAATCAACTCAAACTCAACATCAAAATGAAGCTTATTGAATAAGGATTGAAAATCTACCTTCAAATTGACCGGACTATGGCCGGAGGACATCAAAAGTTTCGGTTGTTGAATACGTTTTTCGATCCGGCTATAGATCGGCAACATGGCCTACATCATCGGAAAGCTCTCCTCGAGAAAAGTCCAGATCAGCTTTCAAAACCTCCGTCCGACCACCGATGCGGCCGGAATCTTGATTGGAAATGGCCCTATCTGGCGGCAAGGCCTATGTCAAAAGGAAGCCCATGAGGAGTAGAGTCGGCCGATGTCCTCCTTTCCTTCGTCCGACCACCAGAAGGCGCCGGAAAATGATGATAAAGAAGACGGTGAATAATAGTATGAATAGGGGCCAGTCGTTTCTCACCGCGAGTATGAGCTTTTCTGTCAACAAACCGCCATCGTGCCACCACCTCTAGACTCGCCGTGGACTGGGCTTCAAGCCGATGGGGCGCGTCGGCCAGCTTGACCGGCGGTGGTGGCGCTGGAAGGCCGGCGATATTCTTTCTCTTTCCTCTCCCTCTGTTTCTGCGTTCTAATCCCGTTTTCTCTTTTTTTTTTTTCATTTCAATTTCTAATTCTTCTTCTCTTTACTTAATAATAATAATAATAATAATAATCACAATAAAACGATAATAGTAATACCATTAAAATTTCAAAATTGCCCTCAACTATTTAATCAATTTACGTAAAATAATTGGGCTATAATACTCTCTATACATTTATTATTTACAAAAATACCAATAATTTAAAATTACCATAATATCCCTCAAAAAAATTTTATTTTTGAATTAGTCTTTTTTAATTAAAAATCGATATTTAAAAATTAGGGTGTTACAGATAAATGATTTATTATGATAAAAAAAATATTATGGATGAATTAATTTTTCTGCTAATTGAGCTTACATGTTAAGCTCGAGCCTAAACAAACCTTTAAATGAGCAATACTCGAGCAGCTCAGTGTCTGACTCATATTGTTTAAAATCCTACTCGAAAGTAATGAATAGGAAACTTCAACGGCATGAACTACAAAAAAAAAAAAAATGAAAATATCTACGGAATAATTCATAGCTAATTCGCAGCTAATCTGTAGCTAATGCGGATTTGTTTTGGATTTACTGCCAATTAGCCACGGAATATTGTCTTTCTCAAAAACACCACTAGCTATTTTCTGCGACCAAAAGCAATTCTCGTCGCTTCTTAGCAAAGGATTAGCTACGGAATTTTCGTACCTAATTTCCTCTTGCAAGATTCTGTCTCGTAGCTAATCTGTTTGAGATTCGTCGCTACTTTGTCACTAATCTATAGCTATTTTGCAGCTCCTCCGAAACTAATATGCATCTTTTTATTAGCTAATCCATAGCTAAATATTGTTTCCTCAAAGAAAAATATGTCCACTAATTGATAAAAAATGCTCTCATTCACTCAATTATCTCAAAAGCAATAAATTAAAAAATTTATTAAATATTAACCTCTAAAATGTAATAAAAATAAATAAAATAAAATTTATTGTATTAAACATCCAAACTCTTTACATGCAATTTAAACATCCCAAAACTCTTCACCTTTCTATTTAATCAAAAGTACATGATAAAAATTGAAATAAAAAATGAATCCCGAATCTTTGAAATACCCATTTTGCATCAGTGCCCACTGTACCTGCAGCTATGGCACTAATTCCACTTGTTTCAGCATCACAAAGAACAAATTTTCCCTTCCACCAGTCTTATTTAAGGTACTTGAGAAGCAAATACTGCATTTTCAGAACAGACATTTCTTATAATTTGATTCTACCTTGAAATCATCATCTTTACGAAAACTAATATAAAATTCTCTATTTTTATTTTTATAATCCTTTGTGTGATTGTCAAATGACGAAACAATAACAGAAACATAAAAACAAATTTCAGCAGCTTGTTAATTGTAGAGCTGACAAATATTCAATGAAGTGGTGAGTAAAATAGACATCATGTCATCATGAGTATTGATTTAATACACTAATCCTCTCAGTTATTCCCAACTCACTTCTATAGTATTGGTAAGCATTATCGTCATCCTTTAATGCAGTTTAGTCAGATGACAGAAAGCTTCATTATAGGAAAAATATGGGCTGTTCACATGTAGAGTTGTGTAAAACATACGTCAATTGGTTGCCAACTTATAGATAATGGCGGAATTTTATACTTTCGAGGATTTAATTTCAGAACTGAAAATCCGAGTTGACAGGTGAGGATTGCCCAGCCTTATAAAGATTAGATCCTCTTCACTCCTATCCGATGTGGGATCTAATAATAGCATCTACCAGTATCATTTCCACAAATTCTTGACTTGTCATTTCAATGATTTCTCCATAACAACTACGCAAACTTTTTTTCATTTTTTGCAACAATTCCAACTAATTCTTCCAAATTTATTGTGTTACTTCGTTGAAGGAAAATTGCAAGTACCTTTGTTTATACTCTTCCATATGTTTAAACTCTTTTTTTCCATGATGGTAAGGCCCGATGGATACAGCTTCTTTACTCAAGAGTCGTAGTCGCTTGGGAGCCCTAAAACTACAACACGTGTCTGATATTGGTTATAGGGTTCCCAATTTTGTGCTCATAGTCTTCTTTAATTCGCCAATATCAATCAAAACTTCATTATTTTCTTGTTCCATCAGACCTAATCAAAATTCCTGCCAAATAAGTAGAAACATAATTACGTAGCCAAGTTCAATGCTAACTTCCTAGTTAAAGAGTTAAAATATCACTTAAAAATCTGTTATTGAACCCAATTATATGCACTAGAATTGAATAATACCATAAATTATTAGAAAATTTACTTATTGCTTTCAAAGATAAAAATATTAATTAGGGAGAATTATGCTCTAGTCCTTCAGTTTTTCTACAATCTGCTTGTATACATGGTAAATATGCTTAAAATTCCTCAAAAATTTATTCAAACCTGCTTTCTGGTCTTTCGTGTCACATCTCGACCGTCGAGAACGAGTCGAAGTGACAGAGCCGTAATTTAAATAAATATAATTTGAAAAATAAAATTAAAATAAGAATAATAAAATATTAAAATTTGTTTAACATTAGTTGAACTGAAATTTGTATTGATTTTTAGGTGACTAAATTGGAATTGATACTAAACTTTGAGAACTAAATTATTATTAGTCAATTTAAAATAGGATTTAATTATAATTAAAATGGAGATTGAAGGACTAGAATGATATTAAAAAAAATAAATAAAGTAAACGGAAATTAACGTGTCAAATGAATGTAGAAAATGAAGAACGTGGTAATGATTTTAGAGCTAGGTGGCAATGAAGTAGAAGAAGAGAATAAACGTGTAGAGCAATTAAGAATGAGACGGACGCTTAGTGGTTAGGTGGCAATCTTTCGTGAAAATTTTAATGGGTAAGTAGAAGAAAACTTAAACTACCGATTTTCATGTTCTTTATTAAATTTGGAAGAAAAACAGAAGCAGTAACGGGAATGGAAAATTAAAAGGAAATTCAAAATGCAAGCTCTTGATTCCTTTATCAAATTTAGAACCTGAAGTTGTGAATCACTTCCTAAGATTGTGTAAAATCTGTTCAAAGCAAGAAAACTGACGATCAGTTGCCGGTGAACCTAGATCCGTTCGGATTGTCCAGCGGGTTAACGAGTAACCCGAGATATTTTTAAGCTTCTATCTTCAATTCCGATCATCGAGCACCCAGTCTGATACCGGAAATAGACCGTCGTCGCCAAGAGGAGAAGAATGGTACCCTGCTCACCGGTTAACTCCACCGGAAACTGTATTGGGCCGATTAGGTTACGGGTCGATGAGAAAACCCGATGCAGAGGAACGGGTGAAGAAGAAGAAGGAAAACGTGTGGTGGGTCAGTGTTTTGGTCAAAACGGCGTAGCTTGGTAAATTGCTATTTTGATGCCTAGAGTTGACACAGACGCGGCGCGGTGCCTGGAAACTTTCTGGATTCCAGAAAGACCCCTCCGTGTGTAGTTTGGCCACTGAACTTGTTTATTGTCTTCAAGTATGCCCTTCCACCTATTATTTTGATCCCAAAACTTATTTTTAGTCTTCATTCAAGCCCAACAGAATATAAAAACTTAGAAAATTAATTAATTTGAGAAATATAAATATTTTAGGACCCAAAATTGAATTAGTAAATTTATTAAATATTTAATTATTATTTATAGGACTTGAAAATACTGAAGAGCGCGGAAATTGAAAGAATTTGCGCATAGGAATATTTTGCGGCCAAATTATCAGGTTTGGTACTATTATTTTTAAAGTACTTGAACTAATTTTTCTTTAAATTATTGAATTGCATTTTAAATATTTGATTTTAATAAATAATTGATTTTTTGGAGGACTCGAATGTGTGTTCGAGTTATAAAATGATTTTTGATGAAATTTTTAATATCAGCGCGGTAATCGCAGGCGCAATGCTACCGGCGTGGTAAAGGTAGAATTATATTTAAATGTGATTTCTAATATTATTTTGATTGAATTATATTTAATTGAGATTTTATTACTTCTCAATGATTATTATTTTTGAAGCATGAGTACTAAATTTTATTATTTAATGCAATTATTTGCGAGATGAATATTTGAATTGACTGAGAAAGATTGCCGAGAAATAATGCTCTACTTGGTTGGAGGAATTCTACGCAGTGAAATTTATGATGTGATTATGAACAATTCGTGACTAGCAGCGATCTATGTCCAAATTGAAATGTGATTTTAATCAATTCGTGAATAGCAGCGATCTATATCCAAATTAAAATGTGATCGTAAACAATTCGTGAATAGCAGCGATCTATATCCGAATTATGACCCTAGTCTTATCCTGGATATTCGGTAATACCACTGTTGGGTTTCCCACATGCAATCGACGCAACTATTACGCAAATAGCATGTATAGATAGCAGCGAAAATTAAAAATCTAACTAGGAAACCCTCCTAAATCAGTTTCATTAAAGCAATTAAGCATAGAGATGATTAAAAATTACCTTTGATGTGTATTTTCACCTTTGGATTGCTCTCTACGGAATTCTTGAGATGCATAACCCTAGAGATGCTAATGGCAGTCCTATCTTCGTTCACACATACTAGGGATCAAGGGGAGGACTGAAACGTGCTAGCGCTTTGCTTATTTCCTTCACCCAATCGAAAACAATTTTCGATTTATCTTTTATTTCTAATATTCGAAAACAAAGAATAGAAGATGAGATGAAGAGAGAATAGGTTTTCTTTTGAAACGAAACTGTTTCGTTTCTCACTTTCAATTGCCAAATGAAAAGTGAATGAATGAAGTATATTCGGTCTTAGTTTATAAAAACGAAATCTAATTTCACTCTTCTTCTTGATTTTGAGCAACGTGAAAATCAATAATAATGAGAAGGAAAGCCGAAACTGATTGTGCATCACATGCACACATGCACTCCACTTCCCCTTTTTCAAATTCACGTTTTGTTTTTATTTTTTTAATCTCTATTAAAATCACAACACTCAAAACCAAAAGTGGAGAAGCCTAGGAATGCACGTTTTAGTTGTTCATATCCAACCAAAAACGAAATGCATGTAAATTCATTTAATGCTTTCGAAAAGCATAAGTGTCCTTCCATAGCCAATCACGTTTCTCAATTTTAATCTATATTAAAAGGGAAATTTATAAAAACCTCCCTAGGTTTTATCTAATCTACATTTTTCTCCCTGTATTTTTTTTAGCGAACAAAAATATCCCTATATTTTAATTCTGTAGGATAAAAATACCATTCTATTTATTTTTTCTGTTAAAATAACTGTAAAATAACCAAAATGTAATTTTTACAGGTCATTTTAGAAACAATGAAAAATTAAGGGACTAGTTTTAGAATTTCCATCTTCTTCAACCTAATACGACCACCACCGCAAACCATATCTGCCACCACAACCTCTACAGCCATCACCACCACCACATTCATTAACTTACAAAAACAGAGACATTTCCTGCATTTGGAGACGTTCCACAAACACTGAATAGCTTCCAAATTTCGTCATCAAGCAAACATTTTGGTATATAAATCATACCCATTTTCTCATCTCAAATAAACCCACAATTTGTCTTCTAAATTATTCAAAATTGGCAGAGACCATCCTCTGGAATTTGATGATGAAGATGATATTTATTATGCAGAGCTTAAAACGCAGGTTATGGTTCTGACATCAGAGGACAACGATGAAGACTTGGAAACAAAAGCAGAAGGTGGTTGTAACAGATTGAACTGTAGTTTTGTAAAAAGCTAGAACCTAAAAGCTATTTCAACTAGTGGGAAAGAGGAAACTACGATACAGTACCAGCTTGGCTTCTGAAGTTGTGGAGTAGCAGTAATGGAACAAGAGTGTTCATCCCTCAAATTGTCAAATCAAGAAGAAGATGCATCCATGGTATCTATCCTTAACAATTTTCCTGTTTACTAAACAATTAAATGCTTAAATTGCTGCAAATTTTAATTGTTTTTGTATATTTTGCAGGTAGAATGAATCATTGATAACAAGAAGGGCTCGAGCGGCTTGTCGCGTTGTCAATATCCGATGCATTTGTTGTGGAGGCTGTGCTGGTAGCGGTGGTTTGCATAGGTTTAAGAAGATGGAAATTTTAAAACTAATCCCTTAATTTTTTATTTTTTTAAAAAGAGCCCATAAAAATTATATTCTTGATCATTTTACTATTATTTTAACAGAAAAATAGATAGAAGGGTATTTTTGTCCAACGGAATTAAAATGCAGGAATATTTTTATTCGCTAAAAAAAAAATAGGGTGAAAAATATACATTGGATAAAATTTAGAGAGGTTTTTATAAATTTTCCATATTAAAATTGAAAATGTATTAGCCAATGGATGAAAAGCATGGCACATCACGTTTTGTTTTTGTAACAATTAAAGAACAAAACGTGATTGGATGGGGAGCACATGCAATTCGGCTTCAAACTCTAAAATGGGATTTGAAAATACAAATCCTAATTCCTTATCACTTACCGAATAGATACGGATGGGTTTGGTTTTTTTATTTTCTAAATCAAACTAAAATAATTCCTATTATTCCTTAAATCAGACCGAATTAATTAGGTTCAAAACTCAATAGCAGGCTTAGCTCAAAACCATTCTAAATAGGACCTAATTTAATTAATTAAACCATTTAATTAATTAATAAATTAGGCCTAATTAAATAAGCTTCTAGGTCTAACCCGAATCCCTTTTACGTATGCGATCCTGAAGGCTTATTCAATGTTGGCAATGGACTAAAATTACATTTAAGTCCATAAGTTATAATTGGTATCTAGCAAGACACTATAACTACCCAAATTGAAATCGAATGTCGAACAATCAAATCGACAAAGCCTATAACAATCTTATACAACCATTTGCCAATAGATATCAATGATTAGCATAAGGCATGTCATCGGTCATCCTTATTATTGCTAATTCATTTTATTGATTCTCCAGTGATCCAGATTAATCAGATAGATGCATAACATTTATCATCCTATCTAGGTTTGCACAAACACTACTCCGTTTCACTAATCAAATAGCTGGTGATATCTGCTCTCTCATAGAGAGAGTGGCAATCCATTCACTTTGCTCATGTTTCCTAGCGTAGTTCCTGGTATACCCAATCGTACCTATATTTGTAATCTTGTTACGGGCACGTTAGTCAATACGTCAAAGCATACGAGAAACTACCTAAGAACCCATAGTAATTTAAGGCTAGGGATTCTAGTATAATCATTGCATGAGAAATACTTATGACCTTTTCTACATGTAGTATTCTCATTAAGTGGATCGATCCAGTACACTGTTCTCTAACATGTACTTTGTATCTCTAATCAATATCCTATATCTTATGACCCGTAAAACATGATCATTTTATAGAGTACAAACTAGTCTTCGTTTATTATCACTCACATGACAATAAACGACTAGAGATATTTAGAATAGTATTTCTTTTAACGCTTTAGGTTTTACTATCCAGATCACGTATCTAATAACTAAAGCATAATTGATATTCAAGGAAATTCATCAAATTACATTGCGCAGGAAATATAAAATGATGAATTAAATTCTCATTAATTAAATATCCAGATACAACGAGTTGGGGCTAGGGCGAACACTAACAGTGAAAGGTGAAGATTTATATTGATTTCCAAATAAAAGATGTTATTATTTTTTAAACGAAAAAGTAATATCGAGCTTCAATTTATATTGTCTCATATATTATGATTTTAATCGGATTTAACGTTTTATGAAATAGACTTTCAGTTTTACAATATTTATAAATATGTTTACACAAAATGAATTCGTCAACTATTTTAAAGTATTACTGATTTATTTTACGTGCAAAATTATATATGTGTACCCACTGAGCATGGAGTTGCTCAGCAAGTTATTTTTGTAACTCGCAGATTCGGAATGGTCAGCAAAACATCAACATTCATCAATACTCCCAAAGCAAATTTTTGATAAGGTATAATGTATTATGTAGTTTGGCATGTACTATTATTGTTTCAAAAAAGTTAGTAAATAAAACTCTTATTTGTAAATGAAATAAGAATACATTCATAACGAGATTATTATTATTGTTTACATCTATGGAAGCATAAGATGAATTCACTAAAAATATATACTTTCTCCATTCACTTTATACATGCAATTTTTTTTTTCTGAATATTAAAACAGTTTAGCTAAATTTTTAAATATTTTAATCTAAATATACCCAAGAATTATAAAATCGCTTGCAAAGTATTTGAAATGGATTAATAAAATATACTATTAGTTAAAATGCTTTATGAAAAAAATAGATTAACTCATACAAAATGGACATTAGAGTAACAAAACACATTTAAATTGATAATTACAGCTAAAGTAGAATATTACAGTGGGAAAATTTGAATTATCTGATAAGATAAAAAAATCAATTAAAAAAAGCTCAATTATTATAAAAAAAAATCAAACATAGAAACATGGAGTTAAAAAATATATAAAGTGATAGAATATAATTACAAAAAAGGTGGTGAATTGGTGGTCACATACATTTTAGGGCGTTTGGTTCAAATAGGGGAAAACAGCATGGAATAAAGAAATGGATATAAGAAGAAAAGAAATATATTACCCTGAATACTCTTGTCTATTTAGGTCTGCTCCAAAAACGGAATAATTTGCTCCCTAATTTCTTTTATAACTGTTTGATTTGAAGTAGTGAATCAGAATTTTTTTAATTTTTTTTAACATGAAACACCTATATTGTTAATAATATATATTTAGAATCTATAACTTTTTTTAAAAAAAATTGACATGAAGCATATACATTATTTTAGTTTTATAAAAATTATATATTATTGCATTATATATCTTATTTTGGGTGAAAAGGTTAGTGCTACAGATTATATTATTCCTATAGAGAAATTCATTCCTTTATATTATATTTTATTTTGCATTATAGAAAGCATATATCTTATTTTTTGGTTTTATTTTACATTATTTGTTGTTATAGAAAAAATAGAAAAATTAAAAAATAAAAAAAATAAAAGGAAAAAATAAAATGTGAAAAGGAAAAAAGAAAAAAAAAAGAGGAGGAAAAAAAAGGAAAAAGAAAAAAAAAGT
>CATIWJ010009919.1:0-10568 GCA_949640765.1 Croton laevigatus | reverse complement strand
GTGAACATACAATTCCAGTTTCGTATTCTACTTTTTCTTAAAGTCTCCAGTCTATTATATTTTATTTTTGAATTAATTTCTTTTAATTAAGAACCAATATTTAAAAATTAAAGTGTTACAAATCTCACCTTCTAAATTTTGATTCCCAAAATCTAAATTCCTAAAAATTCAATTTGGAATTCAAATTATTCTACCGGGGCAGTTAAAATATTAATGTACACTTATTGCGCCGGTTAAAAACAGTTTAGAGTTGGCTGCAAGATTATTATGGGGTTTAAATTTTACTGTAAATGTCAATCATTCAGTTCAAACTCTTAACATTTTATTAATTCTATTCTTACAGTTTCTTCAAATCAATTTCTTATACTAGTTCAGAATTGCAACTTTAGTTAAAGCTATTTGTGTTTTTCTGTGGTGCTAATTCAGATGAATCTAATGTATTTGAGGATGCAGCTAAACTTTTAGGTGAAACTTTAGCTGATAAGAAACTCAATTTAGTTTATGGAGGCAGAAATCTAGGTTTGATGGGTGTAGTTGCCAGAGCTGCACACAATGGTGGTAGTTAAGTTTTAGGTGTCTTACCTAAGACTTTGGATAGCAGTGACTTAATTTGTTCTACTCCTGGAGATAATAAAATTTTGGTGGATTCTATGCATGAACGTAAGTTTGTGATGTATGAACATGTTAATGCTTTCTTAACTCTACCTGGCAGTTATGGAACACTGGAAGAGTTTCTTGAAGTGGTGACTTGGGCTCAATTAGAAATTCACAAGAAACCTATCGGACTTCTGAATGTTGATGGATTTTATGACCCACTGTTAAGTTTCCTGGATTCAATTGTGGTTAAGGGATTTATGTCAGCCAATTTTCAAAATTTGTTTATAACTGAGTCAGATGTAAATAGTTTATTAGATCATCTATTGATTTTTAGTCCAATAACAGATCCTACTGTAAAAACATTTGATTAGTCTGTTAGTGGGAGTAAAAGAAAAAGGATAGATTAATTATTTCTATCTGTCTTGTGTTTTAATATTTTTCTAATTTTTCATTTTCTGCTGGAAATATAATTTTTATTCATTTATCTATTTTTCTTTTTAGAAATAAAACTTTTATTCATTAATTATTTTGTTACACAAGGGGTTGGCCTAATTCTAATCTAAATTCCCTTTCATAAGCTTCTGATGAAGCTTCTGATTCACTCGCAATATGGTAAGGGGACAAGTCTACAGGCTCTATTGGGGTTGCTAGTACTGCCTGTGCTTCAGCTAAAGGTTGATTATGGTCTGGTGGAGAGATGTAACGATTCAGAGTCGGTAGAACTTTGAATCTAGGTTATCGTGGTTCATCATCATCTAGCTCTGCATTTGGGTCTTCCCCATTTAACTCAAGAAAATGATCTTCTAGAGCGATTCGCCTATTCCCAGACCTTAAAGTTTGAATGATAGTTAACCATTCTCCTATCCTTGGAGTCTCCAGCAGTTCTTCATCTTCATCCATCCCTGCCTCATAACCTCTAGATAGAATATATACTGTAGTAGCCTGTAATCTATGAATAGGGCCATTCTACAGATTTTCTCTTTCAATTATTTGCCTTAATTTATTTCTCCACCATAAAAGTGGAGCATACCATTGAAAGAAAGTCCAGATATATAATCCGAAATTTTCAGGGTCATTTAAGAAAAAGAATAGTTCCACGGTTGAGAACTCTATTGAAAAATAATGGCGAACTCCTAAACACCAAAGATACCATAACTCGTTGTCATTCATACCATCTGAAGGTCGTATGTAATACGTTAGAAGGTATGGGTTGGTTTCAAATGGAAGGCTGAAATTATCAGTTAAACCCCTACGATAAACAATAAGAGTTAATAGCCCAGGAAGGAGATTGTGAGCAAAATTATTAAGATCTTCTAAATCTCTAAAGTTTTGGCCCGCAGAAAAATCTTTCTTGCGAGAAGCCATTCGTACAAGGAGTGGAGGAAAGAAATAATAAACTAGTTGGGGATTCATGGTGTTTTCTGAAGAGAATTCTTTGAGTAGGAAATATTCAGATGTTGAATAGTTTAGTTCATTTAATCGTCTGTATTTATTAACAAATTTCAGACTCAATAAATTTCCTTATGTCATTCATCCCACTTTATTTCTTATCAATCAACTTTTCTTTTTCCATTATTCTTATCTGTCGCTTAATCATCGACAGAATTTAAAATTTACAACTTTTTCTTTATAGGACTTCACGTCAATTGGATTTTTCTGATCATTTTATATGAACTTTTTCGGTTAATAGTTTTCTTTTGTCGTTTCATTCATTATTTACAGATTAAATTTTCACATAATGCGGTTTTGGGCCCCAACGTCATCAATTATTCAGATTCTTAGCTTATTTACTTTTTACCCATTTTACTGTTCACTATTTACTGTTTTACTATTTACTATTTAACACTTATTGCTGTCTATTTATTGTTTACTATCTATCTTTTTATTTACCTTATTTTGTTTTACCATATTTGATTTGCATGACACAAATCAAATTATAATTTTGCTATTTTATTCACCATCATGCGAGAAATTTACTTAACTGCTACGTCTGGCTAGGATATAGAGCTAAATACTTTTTCACATGACGGAATTTTGTTCTTTATATTTTTGCTTATTTAAAATTTTTACTCATATATTTTTTTAATATTTTAATTTAATTCCCGAGATCTAGTACAGGTGCGTCCACCAATACTGTCTCAAAGAATTACTAAATTAGCCTTATGTCGGTACTGCAGATCCCGACATAAAACTGTTAAATTTTTAAGATGTATGGCTACTTATATTGTCCAGTAGTATTTTAAAATTTATTTGATCCTATATAAACCGTTTAATTCCTATTATTTTATATATATTTTACTTTATTCTACACCATTTAATTTTTATTGTAATGTTAAAATTTTGTATGCTCTAGTCTGTTTTATATTTATTTCAAAATATATATATATATTTTAATATGTATTTTCTACCTTTAGTACCTTATACAATTTTTAACTTCTATTAGAGTATTTATGTATACCATATTATAGGTATTTTTAAGATTATTCTTTACTAGCCTTAGTTCGTAAATGTGGATATAGGTAATACATAAGGAGGAAATTGAAAATTTCCCTTAATAGAATTTGAAGACTGAAGGATAAAAAAAGTCTAACGGTAACAAAATAGACTAAAAAATTAATTTTGAAAACAGATGAATTAAATTTTTAATAGGGGTGAGCATTTTCAGTTTGGTTAAAAAATATAAAATCAAACCAAAATCGATGCTAAAAAATTGGGACAAAAAATCGAACTGAGCAAGGAAAAAACCGAAGAGCAATCGAATCGATTTTTTCAGTTTGGTTTCTATTCTGCTCGATTTTAAACTGAAATTTCCCTTCAATGTAATATTACGAATTAAGAATTCCTTAAATTTCATAGCACACTAACAGATTTAGCAATCTACAAAAGTAAAGCAAATGTGAGATGCATGGAAAAATGAACAATATCAGAAGTAATACTATGGACACAGTAAAAACTAATCGCACAAGAGCATTATGCCTTCAAAATCACAAGCAAAAAAAAAAAAAAAACAGAAGCAATTATTTTCAATTGAAAACAGCAAACAATGAATCAGAAACAAAACTACAAAGTGGAAACAAAAATCAAAATTAAAAAGGAAGAATAAGAAGAAATCAAATTGAATTGTGTTGTTTCTGTTTGGGTATCGATTTGTGTCCATCTTGGTAAAACGTTCATAACTTGATCTTCAGTTTCCAGCTAGTTTCGATGATGGCTTTCTCAAAAGCTTTCGATGGTTTGATGGCTGGCTTCACATTTGCTTGCTTTCCGCTCAGTGCAAAAACAAAAAAGAAGAGTTTCCATTCGTGAAACAGAAAAATGTGCAAGAATGAAGCCAATACAGAGTGTGAAACTTTTTTAATGAAAAATGATAACCAGGTGGCCCTAGAAAGAGACTAAAAAACGAGCAATTTCCAACATAGATCAAGAAACAGGCGAAGGTGGCGGTGGGTAGGGTAGCTGCTGAGAGGGAAAAGAACGGTTAGAAATTTTTGAAATAAGGGAGAGCCTCTGATTTGCTTCAGAGATGAAGATGAAGAAGAAGAGAAGAGAGGCTGGTCAGCATTAGGTTGGATAGCAGGCTGGCCGGCGTTAGTGAAGGGCCAGTAAGGTTAGGTTGAAGGAGAGAAGATAAAGAAGAAGAGAAGAGAGGCGGCAAAGAGAAGTATATATATAGACACACACACACACAGAGGTTCAGTTCGATTCGGTTCTCATACTCTCAGAACCGACCACCAAACCGACTATATTGGTTTTTTCAATTCCAAAACCGACAACCGAACCACTTGATTAACCAATTTTTTTATTTGGTTTAGTTCAGTTTTGGTTCGGTTTTTAGTTTTCAATTTTTTATGCTCACCCCTATTTTTTGATATGCCAAAACTCAGGTACTAAATTATAATTAATGAGGTACTAAATTATAATTATCTCTCATGTTAATCACATGTTTTTCCTTCTTTTCAGAAATCTTCATTCTCCATTCTTGACTCCATTTAATCATTATTATTGGTAAAAGATTTCTTCATTTTTCGTTCTTTGTTCGATGATGAAGTGATCATGGTGGTAAGACCTTGATCAGAACAAAATCATTAATTTGATTTATGTGGTTCTTTCCCTCAATAGCAGTTTATATGCTTCATTCTACATCTTCCATAATTTGATTTTTCCATTTTTTATTTAAAATTTTTGATTCATTCAATTCTCTATTTCTTTTTTCCCTTTTTAGGTGACATGGGTTTATTGTCCCAATTAAGATCGAGCCAAATTTTTTAGCTCAATAAATAAATGAATCGAGTTTGAATTTAATTCATGAATTCATGAATTGATTCACAAATTATATTATTGAAGAAGATCCACAAAATTGTTCACGTACAGACTCGCTAATTGTATTGTTAGGGAGATTCACGGGATTTTGCTTAATTTTTTTTTTTTGTACTAATCTCAAGGTATAAGACAACAACATTTTGAATCTAAGAGTTTGAAACGAGCTAATTTGAGCTTCTTATCAAGCATGATAAACGTGTTTAAGACACTCACCAACCTCAAACTTCAATATTTTTCAACAACTCGAATTTGAGCTTCATATGTAAAGCTCCAAGTTACGTGCGTTATTTTCCATTACTTTTGGTCCTATTTTGTGTTATGGGATCAATTGAATTGCAATGAGCTAAAAGAGTTGAGTATCAAACATAAAATTTACTGAAAATTTCAAAATATAAAGAATGAAATTTTTGTCATTCAATAAAAAAAAATATATATTTTAATAATAAAACAACAAATTTTATATTCACAAAGCCAGTTTTTTTCCACCCAAAACAACTTCAAAATTTCATATTTAATCTATTTTTTTTACTACTTTTTCTAGTGTGCCAAAAAGCTGAGCTGTGCAAGGTCAGTATATTTAATTAACCAATAGATGCTCGCCATGTGTACTTGTTGCCATTTGACATCTAACTTTATTTCCCATATCTAATCCGGCTTGTGCCAATACCGTTTTAGCCACAGAAGTCTTCTTTCTCCTCTTCGGTGATCCACCCTCCGATCCCGACGATGAAGAAGAAGATGTTTCCGGTGATGACCTCTTCGAAGTCACTCTCACCGGGTCAGGCTCACCGGAGTTCACCCTCAACGGAAAATTCAACAGCGCCCTCGACCCGCGCATTCTATAGGCGGCGCGATCATAAGCCAGAGCCGCATCCTCCGCTGTCTCAAATGTTCCTAACCAAACCCGTGCCCCATTTTTCGCCGGGTCGCGAATCTCCGCTGCGAATTTTCCCCAAGGCCGTTGTCTCACTCCTCTGTAATGTTTCCCTTTCGTCGGCGCCGAAGTAGTAGCCACAGAAGCAGTCTGAGGAGCCACGGCCTGAGACTCAATTCTCTCCGACTTCAGTAAATTTGCCGGCGTTGGTACAATTTCAGGCGAAGTAGGAAAATTCTCCTGAGGCTCTAATTTGACCGGCGGAAAATTCATCTGCGGCTCATTTGGGAGCCAACCAACAGTAACAGCGTCGCGGAGAACACCATAAAGAAGCATATCTTCGGAATCATCAACTTTAAGCGGCAAATCGCCCCAGTTTTCCGATAAACAGGGGTACAAGCTACTAAAGCTGGTGCTTCGGCGATAAACAGGACCGCTACAAGGAACAGCAGCAGCGGCGGGAGGAGGAGTAATAAAAGAAGAAGTATTGCAAGAAGCCATTGAAATCGTACCGGGGTCTCCAAGTAAGTGCTTTCGAACCGATTCAAGAAAAGCAAGATCGGACTCTGTTATAGTCTGTCCGTACATTTCCAAGTCTCTTGTTCTTTCTTAAATTTAAAGCAAAGACAGAAAAATTATGTTTCTAAAATTATATGTTGTGTTGGGGGTTTTGATTTTTCTTTTTCAGAGTGAAATGAAATGAAATAAATGAACGGGTTTTTATAGTGAAAACGGTTCATGAACTAATGGGTGGTGGGGTATCAGATTTATAATATTGTAATTGTGATCCAGGTTTCTTTGAAGCTTCATTTCACATTTTGGCAATTGATCACGTGGGGGAAATTCAGAACATTGATGACGTCATTAGTCTTAGTCGTCTTTCCAGCAGCAATATATTATGTTTTGTCTTTATGTCTTTTTCTTTTTTCTTGATTTTGATTTTTTGCACGGGATAGAAAAAAATAAATAAATAATAACAAAATAAGATTTTGCTTTTATAAATTTGAAATGTATGTATTTGGAAAAGCCAACAAGCCATCAGCCCCAGTTGCAGCTTGTCACTTGTTTGAAATTTGCGGTGGTAGAGTTTGATTTGTGCAAGAAACATATTAAGACAATAGATTAGATCATTAAGTTACAATTTCTGTATTAAAGTCAAATTAATGATAAAAAGAATCAATCAATTCAAGGAGATGGAGTGGTACCATAATGGTGAGTTAATAGTTTCAAGGACAAATAATTCTTAATAAGACACTTTTTTATTATATATATTTTTAATAAGGTCTAAAATTCAAGAACAATTTATAATTAATTTTTTATTAAATAGAGTATAATATTTTTATTTTAAAATATTCAAAAGTCACTTTTTTCTTATTTATAATAAATAATATTAAAAAAATAACATTTAATATTAATATAAATATAAAAACTGTCTTATAATTTTACAAGGGTAGAGTAAAAGTCATTCAATTAATAAGTCGGTAATTAGCAGACTTAATTACCCATTTTGTCGTGGGATTAAAAGTTTGGCGGTGATCCTAAGGACTATGGAAGATTGGGTGGAGAGGTCAAGTCATATGTACGTTTAACAATTACTTCTCAAAATCATTTTCTCTACTCATAATTTTCAATTTATTAATAAATGTTTTATCAATCAAATAAGTAATTAATTATATTTTGTAATTTTCAATGATTAATTTTTTTTATAAAGATAATATGGTTAACTTTTTAAATAATTTATTGCAATTAAAATATCTTAATTAATTTTTAAAAGGCGTAAAAATGGAGGGAAACACTTACTTATTTTATTTTAGAATGGATGAAGTATATATATTTATATATTTGCTTTTTATTTTTAGTTTGCAAAACGATGATAATTTTTTGTAGTTAAAATTTTTTATTTATATTGACTTGGTATTCTTAATACTTAAATTTTTAAAAGTGATCTAATTTGCATATTAAAAAATTTTTGTATATAATTTTGTATACGTTAAAAAACATTTGTCCCAAATATAGTTGGACCCGTCCCTCTTTGTTTCCAAGCCAACAAAGAAATTGTGGACGTCTGGTTTTTTTTAATGTAAATTGAAATCAAAATTAAAGGTATTAAATCATATAGGTCAAGGAAAGAAAATTACAATAGAGTTACATTTCATACTAAACTTGTGTTTATTTAAGTAGTTTTACTAGTTAGTTTATAATATTCCATTTTTTTTAACATTTAGTTTTTAATATTTAAAAAAAAAACTTAAAATGACTGATTAATAGTGGATGACGGTTAGAATTACTAAATACTAAAAAATAGAATATTGAACAAGAAATGTTTTAGCTATACTCTGTCAGTGTATAGGATGTTCACATATCATATCAATTATGTTTATGAATTAACTTTATTCGGTGTATGAGATATTCACATGTAAGATTAATTATGTTTATAAATTTTAATATTTTATACAGTTTTTAGGTTTTTTTTTTTTTTTACTTTTAGTTACCCCCAAGGTTTGAACCCAAGACCTTTTTTGGTCTTTGGTGACTTACCTCATCACTAGGCCAACCCCTTGAGTTAGACAGTTTTTATGTTATCTTATCTAATTTATAGTTATAAACATGATTAACTGTTTATTTTTGAAATTGTTTATAGGTTTGATGTAATATTATACAACCCTGTGTAATATGAACAAACACTAATTTTTGGATACCAAGCAAAATAAACATGAAAAGCTAGGTTGGAAAAAAAAAAAAAAAGAGCAAGTTGACAAGAAAAATAAAGTATTGACAAGGAAATGTAGGTTTGGAAGAATAAGGGTGCATTGGTCCTGGACATCTAATAAGATTTTCTATGTGGATAAGTCCTCAATAAAGTCAATGTTCAATAATTAAAGATAAATAATATGTGGGTGACCCCCAAAACCATCCTATTGCCTCTGCTACTCGTTCTTTAGTCACCTTCAAGGAAGGTGACTCGTTTGTCGCCCCAGCAATTAGCCCATTTTAATTTTAGTTTTGGATTAAGCTTTTTATTATTTGATTAGAGGCCTACCAAATCCAATTTCATACCACTAATACTATATTATTATTATTATTATTATCAAAATTGGGATTGTAATGATCTTATTGGTTCGTGACGTACCCACTTGCGCCTAATCACTAACCTTTTTGTGTATTTTTAGCCTCTCATATAAAATATCTATCACATCACACTTGCTTCGCTGCAAAGACATATTTTTAATTTGTTATAGTTTAGCTGCCAACTAGAATTCTCATTTCCTATCAACGCATATATTTCTACAAATACTACTCTAATAGCATTTTCGAGTTGATAAAATAAAAGTTGTAAATGAATGTTTATTTATATATAAAACTTAATGTTTAAAAAAAATTCCTTTAACGGATCCTTTTACATTTGGGCTCACAATTTGTTGTCTAATCAATTATGAATCAATATTTAATGTGGATATTATTTGATAGGTCTTTCAGAAATAGAAATTTTATAATCAAAAAGTTTCTTGCAAACTCTTAATAAATTTTTTTTTAAAAAAAAAGTTAAAATGAAGAAATGAAAAAAAAAGGAATTGAATAAAAACTGATGATCTTCCATTTGAATCAGTTGTTACAGATTTTATATAAAAGCTGTATCTTAAATTAGAAAAATTAATTATAACAATTATAAAAAAAACCCATTAAATTCATTTACTAATTATAATAAATGTGTTTAAATCTAAAGTTTTTCAAGGTTTTTTTTTTAATTACATAAGAAACCTGTACTAATATTTGATCTATAATATAATACTACCTCCGTGTTTTTCATTTCTTTACATTTGCTTTTCACCAATACCAATAAAATCAACTTTTCACCAATACCAAAATAAAAATAATAATAAACAATTACTAATATTCTTAAAAACTTACTTTTTCACCAATATCAATAAAAAAATAATAATAAACAATTACAAAACTTACCATAAATGGAAACGTAACGAAATGAAAAACACACCCAAAAATAGAAACGTAAAGAACCTGAAAACACGGAGGTAGTATTATATTATATCAAAATATATAATACTCCCTCCGTTTCATTTATATAGCAAAGATTCCTTTTACACGTGGATTAAGGAAAAACATATTTTCTCTATTTTTATTCCAAAATACCTTTACTCTTCTAATCATTGCACTATAATATAAAATTACTCCACCAAAAAATATGATTTTATAACACCCATTATCTCAATAAAATACAATAAAAAGTACACCAACTAACTCAATAAAAAATTCCACAATTTTTTCCACTTTCTCTTTCTCCTTGCCACGTCATATTTGTCCTGCTAGTGCCAAGTCATATTTGTCCTGCTAGTGCCACGTCATATTTGTCCTACTAGTGCCACGTTTTTAAATTCCTCGTCAAATTTTTGTTAAAAAATATTTTTCCCGAATTAACGTATTAAATGTTTAACACCAAAATAAATCTAAGAGTCTTTTTTTTCTACCTCTTTATTTTTCTCTTCTGCTACTCACTATTTTCTATTCGTTTTCTCTATTGCTCCCTAGTCTCTCTCTCTCTAGATGAAATTTTGTGACTTTATTTTTATTGCAATTTTTATAGCATTTTTATAAAATTTCGTTAAAAATGTTAAATTCATTAAATAAGAAGATTATTCGTTAAATTTGGTAAATTGAAAATTTCATAAAAATTAATTAATTCATTAAATCGACTAGAAAAAATTTTTTCATTTTTTTTTATTCGGTGATTTAAAAGAATTATCCAAATATTTGAGTGAAA
>CATIWJ010009817.1:0-11700 GCA_949640765.1 Croton laevigatus | reverse complement strand
CAATCTTCTGTTTCTCTTATCTTCTGTCAAGGCGTGGTCACGCCTAGTTGAAAACAGTCTTCTGTTCCTCTTATCTCCTGTAAAGGCGTGGTCACGCCTAGTTGAAAATAGTCTTCTGTTTCTCTTATCCATTTCTTCTCTTCTTGGCAATCTATCAAGGCGTGGTCACGCCTTGAGTGAACTAGTCTATTGCCCATTTTTCACTTCTTCACCAAATAAGTTGACTTTCACATATTAAGCACAAAATCAAGCCTTTTAACCAATCTTTTTGTTAAATCCAAAATCTACAACCTATATCAAAATAAACACAAAATCCACATTTAAATCGAAACTTATTAATAATATAAAGCAATTAAGCACAATAAAATGGGATTAATTATTACTTATCAGATTGGTTGAGGGATGCCGATGAACCTTTGTGTCTTGAGGATTCAATTGATGATGTCAACAACCTTCAAATTGGTATGGAGTAATTATTTTTTGTTTCATTTAATGTATTTTAACATTATTTAATTTGTAATCATAGTATTGAAGGAAACTAACTTCTTTAATATTGTCCCTTTCTTTCTTAGATATGTCGGAAGCTTCGGCAATCCAAGGAGGAAGCTCAACGTTTTCCCACTCTATTTCCGTTGATTGATGAGATTTCTCTGCATTGTGACTGTATTTTGAAGCCATTTTATACTAGTGTTGTATTTGGATGCTTTTATTATGTTGAATGTGTGTTGTGAACTTAATGTATTAGTTTGAACTTATTATGGACTTTAGATTTTTTTTTTTTCAATTATGGACTTTAAATTTTGAAATTTAAATGTGATGAACTTAATTATGATTTGTAGGTCTTCAAAATGTTTGGAACAGGTGCTGTAATTGTATATTTGTTATGAATTTGGATGGTATTAAATGAGTTTATTGTGAGAAAAAAAAAACATTAAAAGGTTTATCAAATTCGGTTTTAAACCGAAAACCGAATTTCAATTTGGTTAACCGAACCGAACCGGTTTTGCACACCCCTAATTCTTATATTAACAAGTGTGCGTGTCTTACGTATAAACCCAATTGTAAACACTAAAACTTTTCAAATTAATTAATTTCTTTAAAATCATGAAATTTTAACTTTGTCATTTATTAAAAAACTCTGTAATCACTACTAAAGTTCAGATAAGGACTTCCCCTGAAATTTTTTTTTTAAAAATGACAAATTGAAATATTGTGATTTTAAAAAAATTAATTTGAAAGATTAGTGAACACGCACTCTAAATAATACTTGTAACACCCCAAATCTAATTTACGAATAAACCAGACTGAAATGTTACTCGACCTTTTAACTTTGTAAACTCATTCTTAAATATGAAATACTATAATCATCTCAAGTTTTTTTTTTTTATATTGCAAGATAACAACAACGCATATGTTCAAATATTTTAATGTTCTAATTCATACATCAAGTACCATTTCCATTTGACTCAAGTACCTCCATTCACACTTAAAAACAATTACAAATATGATATAAGTCCTAATATGACTAGTACATGTTAAACTATGACAACAAGAGTTTATACCAACATCTTTTCTTCTGGGAGCTGACCACAAAATCGTTGACACTCAGATCTTATAACTGCGGACCTGCAAGTTACAAAAATAACTCGCTGAGCAACTCCATGCTCAGTGGATACAATAAATATAATTTGTTCAATAAAAGCATTTCACAAATTAATTCATCATTGTTTAAAATCAGTTGACAAATTCTTTTAATGAAACCATTTTAATGATAAACATATAAATATGGATCATTTTGTTGGAAATTGGTGTGTTAATTGGTCAACTTTGAGCATAATTATCTAATGGATAAATGGCGTTTTGAATAACTTGAAAGGTGTCAACGTATTCTACGTAATGAGAGCTTTCCAATGATATGCTATATGCTCAAAACGGATTTAAGGTGAATGAGAAATTGAATCTCAAAGTATGCTTGAGACAATGGAAAATTGGGCTAAATGTTACCAATCCCACATTGGAAAAATAAAGGGATGCTTGGGTAGTTTATATTGAAAGACCAATTTATTAGGTGTAACAATATAGACTAAAGTTATACTTCCTCGCGCACGGAGGCACGCAGGAGGGGTGCAAATCCTGGATCCGGTCTAGCAAATTCCATGGCGTGCCCGATTGGGGTTACTATGGGCCCGGCCCATTTTTACTGGTGTCCATGTTTTGCAGTCCTATTTCAATCCGAATTAAAGCTGTGCAGTGTTTTAATTCTATCAGAATTAAAATGTTATCACCTTTTCTCCTTATCCGTTCGTTTTCCTTCTTCCTTTCGTTGGGCAGTCTCTAGTTCTAGGGTCCTGTGATAAGCTCTGCTCCCGGTTGAGTTCGCCTACGCTCGCTGTTGTATCCTGGGAGACGATTGTCTAGCACGGGCAAATCTCGTCTTAAGCAGACTGTTCATACAGGCCTCAGCTGTTTCGATTCCTTCATCCTCTTCGTTCAAAGGTTTAAGTTCGGTTAAAGGGGTTACTCTATTTTATTTCATTTACAGTTTATTTATTGTAATCATCTACTGCAATTCTAATCAATAAAGTTATTATTATTATTATTATTTCTTTATTTTCTATTCCCGTACTAACGGAACTAACACATTTAACAAATGTATTTAGCAAAACAAATTCCGTTTCAGTTCATACAATAGATACATTTACTCTACTGGTCTTGTTGGACTCTAAGGGTAAGACCAAAGGCTGTTTACATCGGCCGTATATCCTGTATACGCCAATGTTTCAATCATTAAGGCTGTATATCCTGTATACGCCTTTTTTTTAATCATTGGGGCTGTATATCCTGTATATGCCAATTTTTCATTTCATTATCTCATTTCAATGTATCACCTATACAGAGATTGCCCATATGTCGACATATACTTATCTCTAGGTTCCGCTAACCAGGTAGAGTATAAAAAGGTATTTCATTCCCTTTGATCAATTATTTATAGATCATTGAGTTCCACTCAATTTCCATTTCTGATCAAACATTTATCACAATTCTATACAATTTCCATTTTTCAATTCAAATATTTGTCCAGCATCGTAATGCTATTTTTTATGTTTTTTTAAAAGTAACAAATCATTGTAATAATCATTTGTCTTTGCAAAATTTCATGCTCTATATGGCTCAAATATCAAAACATAGAAGAAATCATTTAAAAATATATATATTTCTGTAAATATTTCATTTCTACATCGCAGGTAACATCGCATCTGCGACTACCGCGTCGGTATTAAAAATACAACTAAACATATGATCCGACTCGAACGCGCGTTCGAGTACCCAACAAAACATTTTTCCAAAATTTAGTAAAGCAATACACATTTAAAACATGTAGTTAAAAATAAAAGATTCAGTTCAAAAACTAAAAAGCATCGAACATGGTAGAGTCCACAGATAAAGTCCTACGCGTTAATTCTTTCAATTCCTCGCATTTTCTATCTTCACAATTCCTCTCGGACAGTCCTCTGTCCCTCTACTAATTATAGTAAAATGATTTCATAATAAATATTTCTGTGTTCTAACTATATATCATATCCCTTTTTATTTATTTTAAGTGTAATATCTTAGAGTCCTTAATTAATTTCATTTACTGTTGAATTAATAATAATATTAAACAACATTTAATGTAATTAATCCGTCACTAATATTTCTGCCTCATTTCTATATTTATTTTTGTTCGATATCAATATTTATATTTAGTTATATTTATAATTAATTCCAATTAAATTCTATTTCAACTTAAATATATTGATAATCCAAATTCCAATTATTAAGTTTGCGAAATTTACTTTTTCTCATAGTTCGGATCATCGAATTGCAAAATCGATTTCAAAATCGGACTTAGCACGTCGAAACGATGCGAAATAAGGTCTATCAAAATTTTCGCCGGAGAAGGAATATTCCGGTGTTTCGCCGGGCAACCACTGGAAAACAACCGAAAATTTGCAAACAAGTCCAATTTCAACAAAACACATATCAATAGATCCGTCTCAATGCAAGGATTCCTAATATGTAATCTAATCTAACGGACAATTGGCCGATTGGCCGAAAAATTGCAAAAACCGAATGGATTTTCGCCGAGAAACACAACTTTCAATTTCGGTATCCGATTCAAGCAATCTCTACGTCAAATAAAAGCTAAAGAAATGAGGATTAAGGATTTACCATCAAACTTGATGAAAAATAGCTAGAAGTGGTCGGAATATGTAAAAATCCGAATTGCAATTTGTACATAACTTCCGTTCTGGCTATAGATCGATAACAAGACCTATATCATCGGAAAGCTCTCATCAGGAGGAGTCCAGATCAGGTCTCAAAGTCTCCGTCTGACCACCGGTGTGGCCGGAAACTTGATCGGAAGCTTCGATGAATAGTGTCACCGTCGCCTTCCTCCCTTGGTCGCCGGAAACCGTGTTTTCTGTCAATGAATCCTACACCAAAAGGAAGCTCGTGAAGAGAGGAGTCTAAAACTGCCCTTACTTCTCTCGTCCGACCTCCGGAGGTTGCCGAAAAGTTAATTTGAAGCCGGTGGTGAATAGTATAGTGAATAGTAATCGCCCATTTTCAGCCGCGAGTATGGCCTGCTCCGGTGGTTCCACGTGACCAGACCTCCACCATCAGTCTCGCCGTGATTTGATCTTCGCAGTGGCGGGCGAGTAGCAACCGTAGGAGCGGCAGTGGCGGTGCTAGGAGGCCAGCGATCATCTTTCTCTTTCCTCTCCCTTTTTCTTCTTTCCCCATCTGTTTCTATTTCCCATTTTTGTTTCCTTTTCTTTTTTTTTTTCTAATAATAATGATAATAAAAACGATAATAGTAATACTATTAAAATTAAAAAATTTTCCTCAACTGTTTAATTAATTTACGTAAAATAATTAAACTATAACGCTCTCTATATATTTTATTATTTACAAAAATACCAATGGTTTAAAATTACCAAAATATTCCTCAAAACAATTTTATTTTTGAATTAATCTATTTAATTAAAAATTGATATTTAAAAATTAGGGTGTTACAATACTGATCGAACCTGGTAGAGTACGCAGATAAAGTCTTACGTGTTAATCCTTTCAATTCGTCGCGTTTTCTATCTTCACAATTCCTCTCGAACAGTCCTATGTCCCTCTACTAATCATAGAAAAATGATTTATAATAAATATTTCTGTGTTCTAACTATATATCATATCCCCTTTTATTTATTTTAAGTGTAATATCTTAGAGTTCCTAATTAATTTCATTTGTTGTTGAATTAATAATAATATTAAACAACATTTAATCTAACTAATCCGTCACTAATATTTCTGTCTCATTTCTATATTTATTTTTGTTCGATATCAACATTTATATTTAGTTATATTTATAATTAATTCCAATTAAATTCTATTTCAACTTAAATATATTGGTAATCCAAATTTCAATTATCAAGTTTACGAAATTTACTTTTTCTCATAGTTCGGATCTTCGAATTGCAAAACTGATTTCAAAATCGGACTCCGCACGTCGAAACGATGCGGAATAAGGTCTATCAAAATTTTTGCCGGAGAAGAAATATTCCGGTCGCCGGTGTTTCGCCAAGCAGCCACTGGAAAACGGCCGGAAATCTGCAAACAAGTCCAATTTCAACAAAACACATATCAATAGATCCGTCTCAACGCAAGGATTCCAAATATGTAATCTAATCTAACGGACAATCGGCCGATTGGCCAGAAAATTGCAAAAACCGAACGGATTTTCGCTGAGAAACACAACTTTCAATTCCGGTATCCGATTCAAGCAATCTCTACGTCAAATAAAAGCTAAAGAAATGAGGATTAAGGATTTACCATCAAACTTGACGAAAAATAGCTAGAAGTGGTCGGAATATGTAAAAATCCGAATTGCAATTTGTACATAATTTCCGTTCCGGCTATAGATTGACAACAAGACCTATATCATCGGAAAGCTCTCATCAGGAGGAGTCCAGATCAGGTTTCAAAGTCTCCATCTGACCACCGGTGTGGCCGAAAACTTGATCGGAAGCTTTGATGAATAGTGTCACCGTCGCCTTCCTCCCTTGGTCGCCGGAAACCGTGTTTTCCGTCGATGAGTCCTACACCAAAAAGAAGCTCGTGAAGAGAGGAGTCCAAAACTTCTCTTATTTCCCTCGTCCGACCGCCGGATGTTGCCGAAAAGTTAATTTGAAGCCGGCGGTGAATAGTGCAATAAATAGTAACCGCACATTTTCAACCGCGAGTATGGCCTGCTTCGGTGGTTCCACGCGACCAGACCTCCACCATCATACTCTCTGCGATGAGATCTTCGCAGTGGCGGGCGAGTAGCAGCAGTCGGAGCGGCGGTGGCGGTGCTAGGAGGCCAGCGATCATCTTTCTCTTTCCTCTCCCTCTTTCTTCTTTCCCCATCTGTTTCTATTTCCCGTTTTTGTTTCCTTTTCTTTTTTTTAATAATAATGATAATAAAAACAATAATAGTAACACTATTAAAATTTCAAAATTGCTCTCAACTGTTTAATTAATTTACGTAAAATAATTAGACCATAACGCTCTCTATATATTTTATTATTTACAAAAATACCAATAGTTTAAAATTATCAAAATATTCCTCATAACAATTTTATTTTTGAATTAATCTATTTAATTAAAAATCGATATTTAAAAATTAGGGTGTTACAATACTGATCGAAATTGTATTGTTTCAATCATTTGTTTGGTTTATGCAATTTGTTCTGACGGTCCCTTTTTTTTTTTTTATAAATTTTAACTTTGTATGATATTGCATGAAGAAGTCAGAAATGGATTTCAGTTTGGAGCAGAAATGTATGCTTTTGGTTGCTAATTTTAATGCCATTTGTGAATTCGTGTTCATATCAAAGTTTTTGGTTTTTTTTTAAAGAAAAAAAATCATTTTATTTATCTTTTAGTTTCTAAATAAATTAATAAATATGGACAACTAAACTTAAAGTCATCAAATTTATCATACGTTCAACCTGATACATGAATGTTAGATAAAAAAAACTGAAAAACTTCAATCACAAAAGAATATACATAAAAGTAAACACAAATAGATACTACTCTTGATATAAGAGAGGGAAATCTATTAAGATATTACATCCAATCCAGAAATGGATCACTTTGAAAGCACAATTGCCTCAAAAACAAAATGAACCACATATTATCCAATCTTTCCCTAACAAAGTCATTTGGAAGATCAAATCTAAATAAATCCAGCAAAAATATCAAAAACACAGTAATTAGTCATATGCTTAATAGAAAAAACACTTCAAATATATAGAAGAGTATATTTGTCCAACGAACTTAAATATAGACATGAATTCATTGATTTAAAAAAAGATAGAGAAATTTATTTTTTTTATCTAAAAACCAGAAAAATGAAAATTTCCCTTTTTTTTTTCCAAGATTGAGCTTTTTTGGTAAAGTTAATACTAGAAAAATAATGAAAGATTACAAGCTTTGAAAACCTCAATTTACTTGCTTGCTTGTTTTCAAATATCATATCTGCTATAAAATATTGTTAAAAAAATCTTTGACACTCTCCATTTTAATTTTCCCATATCGAATACTTCATTTAAATTATTGTTTCCAGTGTCAATGTTAAAATAGTTTTTTTTTTATTTATTAGAACAATAATTAGAGATGAATTAAATTAAGTATTAATTTTTTTATTTTAGTTAAAAATAGCAAATAAAAAAAAATGTAGCCCCCTATAACAATATCATGAAAAAGCTTAGAGTAACGCATAGGTAAGCAATTTCAAATCCTAATTTTAACCTTAACTCTGAAGAATTTGTATTAATGACATTTCCAATTTTTTTAATTTACAGAGCCTCGTTAATTTTTACTATGCTTCCTCTTATTCACAAAAAAAAAAAAAAAAAACAACATAAAGAAAGAGTAGTGGTTGGAGTGCGGGTAGAGAGAGTGGCTCGCATCGCAATAGGAAAAATCAAAGGCGACCGACACTAGGGGGAGAGATTCTGTGGTTCACAGTTCACTTTCCACCAAAGCAATCGCAATCGCCAGCTGTCATCTCCCTATAAAAGTCTTCACTACCTCATTGGGTTCCAGACAGCTAACTATTTAGCAAACATAAAATTTCAGAAAAAAATGAGGTACAGGAAGCTTCTTGAACCACAACCAAACCAAAATAAAGGAGTCCATAGCTAGATCTGCTATTGTTCAGGTAGAAGAAGAATTAGTTTGTATAGAGGATCTGCTCTTTTGCTTTTCAAATGTAATTGAAGATCCAGCTATGCATCTTCTTGAAGTGATGAAGAGAGAGGCAGATGATGCAATTTATGGAGAAAGAAAGACATGAAGTTTTTGCATCGGTAGAAGTGAAACTGATTTAAATCTCTTAAAAATTTAATTTTCGGGTTAAAACCGACTATATTTGTTGCTCCACCCAAGGTCAGCTCCAGCCAAGGAGGTCAGCCCATAGCAAGGCAAGACCTCAGTCTTTGACTAGCCCTCAGCAATATAACAATTATTATGACAAGACACCATGACAAGACAACACCATGACACAATTATAATTAAATAAGTGGAGTACACGCAACCTCAAGGGCCTCCTCTATAAATACTCATGCAACTCTTCATTTTAGGGAAGCTTTCTCTCCTCTCTTCTCTCCATATATTAAATAGTCATTGTACTGACTTTATCATCGGAGTGGCTGCCCAACCATTTTTACAGTCAAGCTTGCTCCCCGGAGACCTCGAATTTGGACCTCGAAGATATATTTATAGAGGAGGCCCTTGAGGTTGCGTGTACTCCACTTATTTAATTATAATTGTGTCATGGTGATGTCTTATCATGGTGTCTTATCATAATAATTGTTATATTGCTGAGGGTTAGTCAAAGACTGAGGTCTTGCCTTGCTATGGGCTAACTTCCTTGGGTGGAGCTGACCTTGGGTGGAGCTGATCTTGTGGAGCTTGGGTGGAGCTGACCTTGTGGAGCTTGGGCAGCTGACCTTGGGTGGAGCTCGGTAAGATGACCCTTAAGTGGGCTCTTTAATGTGGGGTGTTATCACATGTCCCCCCTTTAAGTCCCTTAGTCAAAGACTGAGGGGTTCTTGCCTAAGCTCGGTGGCATGGCATGACCTCGGTGGATGATCTCCTGTGGATGACCTCCATGGGATGACCTCCTATGGATGATCTCTTGTGGATGACCTCCATGGGATGACCTCCTGTGGATGATCTCCATGGGATGACCTCCTGTGGATGACCTTCTGTGGATGACCTCCTGTCACTTCTTGGAGCTTGATGTGGAGGGATGATCCCTCATGTGGATGACCTTCTGTGGATGATCTCCTGTCACTTCTTGGAGCTTGATGTGGAGGGATGATCTACGGATCATGCTCAACCACTTGGAGATTTTCCTCTGTGGAGGGATCGTGCCCAACCACTTCTTAGAGCTTGATGTGAAGGGATGATCCATGTATCATGCTCAACCACTTGGAGATTTTCATCTGTGGATGGATCGTGCCCAACCACTTCTTGGAGCTTGATGTGGAGGGATGATCCATGGATCATGCTCAACCACTTGGAGATTTTCATCTGTGGAGGGATCGTGCTCAACCACTTCTTGGAGCTTGATGTGGAGGGATGATCCATGGATCATGCTCAACCACTTGGAGATTTTCGTCTATGGAGGGATCGTGCCCAACCACTTCTCGGAGCTCGGTATGAAGGGATGATCTATGGATCATGCTCAACCACTTGGAGATTTTCTTTCCTTTGGTGGTGATGGTCCCTTTGGGAATGCTTTCACTTTTGGAGAAAATATTCCTGAAATATGCCTTAGCATCTTACCACAAATTTATTAAATGATCGAAATTTAATGGCTAAACAATTATTCAACCACCAATAAATATTTATGCAACATGTTAGTAGCATATTTATTTAAATTAAGGGGTTCTTATAATTAGATAATGCCCCCAATTAATTATTTTCTCAAAATAAATTCAATATATAATGAATTATAATCTGGTGGACTTGATTTAATTAATAAAATGAGTTCAGAGACTTATTTGTAAATATCCAGGGGCGTGCCTGAGTTCGGTATCCAACTCCCGGGGTCAAAATATGATTTTCTGAGGGTTGTAGGGTCACCCCGCATTCAGTAGCTAACTTTGGAGGTCGGTCTGCAATTTCTGAGGGTCTGCCTATGCACAGATGATGAATTTCAGGGTCAGACTGTGATTTTCATAAAGTTTTCGGGTCAGTTTGCATGCGGCTGGCCACTTTGGGGGTCAGATTATAATTTTCCGAAGCTTTCTGGATCAGTCTGTGCTCGGTAGCTAACTTCCGGGGTTGGTTCATGACTTTTGAAACTTTTGGGGTCAGTCAGCGATTTCCAGAGGTCTTGGGGACGACAACTCTTGGGGTCATTTCGTAATTTTTAAAAGTTTTGGGGTCGGCCAGCAATTTTCAGGGGAGTGTTTGCGGACGGACGGAAACTTCCAGGGTCAGTGTGTAATTTATTAAAAATTACAGGTCAGCCGCCCAATTTTCCTTCTTCAAAACGCAGAATTTGCACGTGTTTTATACAAAACGACGCAGCTTCAGTCCTTCTTCCTCACCCGCCTCTGCTGCAAATCAGTTCTACCGGATCCGACAGAGCTCCGTCAAACAGTCTTCATTCCGGCCACAATAATTGACAACTCATATATCATTGTATTCCTCTCGCCGGGCCGGTCCCAACGGTGGCCTACGAATCGCCATTCGACCATCGAAAATACATGCCATTTTATTTGGATCCTCGGCTGACCCGTATTCTTATTGGATCGTCCAACCGGATCATGCTTCTCCGGCCACTGAACGCTGTACCACTTGGCTCTAATCTGATTGCCTGGCGTGTGGGAGGTGGACGACGACCCCGGTTGCCTTGGTTGACGCCGGAAAACAGCGATGGCAACCGGTTTTTTCCATGGGTATTTTTAGGAAAATACCGATTTTTGATTTATTTTATTCGAAATTCAATTTGAATTTTGAATGACTGCTTTGCCTCTCTCTTCTTCTCTTTTTCCCGATTCTTCATTAATTTCTATTCAAATAACTTATTTGAATTTGATCTTCTCCTCTGTTCTTATTTTATCTCCTCTATATTTTTTTTTTTGCAACTCTGCTCATTAAGAAATAGATGTTCAAAACCCAGCAACAAATAATTTGGAGCTGTAAACATTAAAGATTGAAGCAAGGAAGATGACTGCACTGTTGAAGGTGTGCTCCACGCTCACCGCACCATTGATATCTTCGTGGTCCAAATCCGAGGTTTCCGGGGAGCAAGCTTGCCTATAAAAATGATAGAGGCTGCCGGTGGCAGCCACTCCATTGATAAAGTCAGTACAATGACTATTTAATAATATATAGAGAGAAAAGAGGAGAGAAAGCTTCCCTAAAATGAAGAGTTGCAGGAGTAGGCCCTTGAGGTTGCATGTACTCCACTTATTTAATTATAATTATGTCATGGTGATGTCTTGTCATGGTGTCTTTCCACAACTCGAGATTCGCCAAGATGTCATTTGTGCCGGATGTCAATATGGTAAGGCGCACCAATTGCCTTACAAGGAGTCAAAGTTCAGAGCCAAGGAGCCGTTGGAATTAGTCCACTCAGATGTGCTGGGAAGAATTAAACAA
>CATIWJ010009812.1:0-12077 GCA_949640765.1 Croton laevigatus | reverse complement strand
GGGATCAGTCGTCAAACGCTGACCTCTAGGCTCCGAATAATGGGCTGGGTTTTAGTTCAGTCCTGAGCCTTCGCTTGGCCCAGTCAAAGAGAGTATCTTTATGAGGCTTGGGCTTTGAGTCCGACAGGTAGCATATTATCATTTATAATTGCTAATAGTTTTTCCATTAAACTAATAATGTTTCGACTACATACATAGCAATTTTTTTAAGAGTATACATATCAATTTTTTTAACAGGTGCAATTTGGCATCAATTAACCTTTATCTAATGCATTTTATCATAATGAGGTACTACATATGTGGGTAACAGTCTTAATTTTGAATCAAATAAAATTTATTGGATGCTAAACCAATTACAAATTAAAATAGGCTTAAATAATAATTTCACCTTAAACTTTTTATTTAGTGACAAAATCACCCTATTTTGACCTTTGGTGATTTCACTCTAATTTCAAAAGTTGGGTCAGATTTTACTCCAATTATATTTCTTAAACTAAATTGAAATGTTTAAATTAATGTGATTTCACCCTAATTTCAAAAGTTCGATCAGATTTTACTCTAACTATATTTCTTAAACTAAATTGAAACGGCTAAATGTTCAATTTGATACATGAACTTGTATGTGACACTCAATTTACCCATTTTTCAATTTTTTTTATCTCCTAAACTTAACAAAATTATCAATTTCATATTTTATAGTTATTTGTAAAGGTGAGCATGGGAGTGGACATGATAGTATTGCATAATTCCTAATCCCATCCCAAATTTTCAGGACATAAAAAATACAATATCCCGTCCTGTGCCAATAATTTAGTTGTCCTATACCATCCCGTCCCATTTTTCAGGACAAGATAGCGCGGGTCGAACCTGATAAAAAATTGATTATGATTTTTTAAAATTTTATTTTTGAAAATATTGAATAGTATACTAAATAAAACAAATTATAAAATTCAAAGTAATTAAATAATATTTATGAATAAATAAACATATAATTGTTTAAAAAATATCTTTCATTAATCGATTATGAATTCATTATAAATTATGAGTTGCTATATAATAAGAATGTGTATTAATTGTTTAATCGGATTAAAAATAGTAAGAAGAATATGATTATATTTTAGCAGGCTATAACTAACTTTTATACATATATAAAAGTTAGAAGTTCCATAGACTGACATGGTTGCTGATGCGGCGGATGGAGAAAATTTGAGTATATATCAAGTTTTTCCTTCCGAAGCTTATCATCAAGTTTTCTCTCTAATATACAATCTTAAGTACATTCTATTCGAAATAAAAAAAACTCTCTCTAAATGGAGTAATAAAAATGTTCAATTTCAAAATAATATAATATTATAAATATTATACTTATTTTGAAATGTATGGTCAGGCGGGCCGACTTGGCCAGATATCCTGGCCAGGCTGACCGGTTGGTCGGAGCTTTATGGACTGGTCCGACCGGTTTGGCCTATTTTGCGTCAGTTTTCATTGATTCTTCGCTGGCTTGCTTCATTTTTCAGTTTTGAGCTCCGAAAAAGCGTAATGGATTGTGGGGTGCATTCGAGGTTATAAAGGAAGTTCGATTGAAAAAGGTTAGCAAGCACCAATTCGATTGAAGAAGGTTAGCAAGCACCAATGCTGTCTATTACAGTATTACAATTATATGCATCTTTGCTCATTAAATTCAAGTCCAAATTCAAACTCAAATTCATTACTGAACTAAAACGAACCACAAGCAATCAGGATATAAATTAGAGAAAAGGAGAGTTCACTGACGCTACTGAAATAAGCAAATTTGCGACATGATCTAAAGGGAGAGACTGGAATACCAGGAGAACGACAACTACCATTACAGAGACATCAATGAAGGTCGAATTGATGAAACCATAGGTATTATTCTCATTTCTCTCGACTTCTGTACCCATTCCCTTTACAATCACAAAAATCTCTA
This sequence comes from Croton laevigatus, assembly GCA_949640765.1. Classification (NCBI taxonomy): domain Eukaryota; kingdom Viridiplantae; phylum Streptophyta; class Magnoliopsida; order Malpighiales; family Euphorbiaceae; genus Croton; species Croton laevigatus. Next base: position 10,129 of record CATIWJ010009812.1, on the reverse strand, counting down.
TCTCGCCTATACTTGTCTCACATGTGCCTTGGACTCACGCTTCTGCTCCGGCTTTTACTTCCTCTGTACCACTCTACCTTCCAAGCAGCTTCCTCCTCAAATCTCTTCCAATCAGTTTGATATGCATAAAATTGCAGTAACCACAAATTAATTTGATGAGGAGGAGGGGTATTTGGACTGATGCTCAATCTTGTTGTGGAAGATTCGGAGAATGTTAACTTCGAAAGACAACTTAATGATTTTATGATACCCGGAGAAGGAGATAAGATATTGCCCTCCGCCGTTGCAGATGAGAGGAATAAGGGTGAAGTGCCTTTCGAATAGTCGGAATTGAGCGATTCATGTGATTTGCGGTGAACTTGAAAGATTATAGAGAGGAAAAATGAAGAGCAGTTATGCCGGCGGTAGGTAAGAGAAGAAGAATAGATCGCGTTATGTTAAGAGGAGATAAGATAAGATAAAAGGGCCATTTTTGTCCTTAAAAACTAAAGGGCTAATTTGGTCCTTAAAAATAAAAACGAATCATATTTATCCAAAAAATAAAAAAATAATCAATTTTTGGGGGTGTTTTTTCTTGCTTAGAGAGACGAAGGTTTAATGAGTTTGGTTTCTTAATCTCGTTAACCACCAAATTTATTTTTAATAATATTTACCGGGTCGAGACGTCTTGACCCATCTTTCACCCATCCAGATTAGCAATCCTAACCTGCCACCAAAGACTTAAAATGATCCCAATTTAATTAACTAACGGATTAGTTAAGAGTTGAAAAACTGTTGAAATTATCAATTAATCCAAAATTCGTATTGAAAGTGTCATTTAAATCTGTTTTTTTTTCATTTAAGAGGTCCATTAGTAAAGGGAGTTATTAATCACACAATATAGAAGCAAAGATCACACCCCGTTAGAGGAGATGAATGAATATCATTAACATCGGCAACATATTACAATTTAAAATTAAAAAATGAAAAAGGCAAAAAATTATGCTAGATAAAGAAAACAAAATCAAATTGTGCTTATACATATATATATATATTTGAACAGATGTATTCAAATGTAGTAGTTAAAGAATCACTAATGAATTACTGTTCCTTGTTGGGTAAAGTAGGGATGCTCTGCTCATTCTTGAAGAAATTTTGTGGATCAACAATAGATTTCACTTTCACCAATCTATCAAAATTTCCATTAAAGTACTTGTATCCATAAACTCTACCTTGTTCATAACTACTCTTACCAGCCTCCATAACTCCAATATCAAGATCTCTATAGTTCAAAAATGCACTTCTTGGATTTTTCGACACATATGGAGTCATAAACGCAAATAATTCTCTAGCTTCACTCAAATAATCTTTCTCCACCGCATCTCCACTCTCCTCCCAATTCACTGAATATTGAATTTTGAACAAATTTCCGGCCCGGTGAGGGAACGGAGCATCGGTGGCCGGAATTTCAGCCATTCTACCACCATAAGGATTGAAAACCAATCCAGTTTTACCTAATTGAATCATTTTTTGGAAAATGGAATTAAGACCATTTTTTGGAATTGGGGTTTGAACATAATCTGATTTTCTTTTCAAGAAATTTGCAGAATTTAGATTTCTATCAAGAAGAGCATTTGGAGATGTACCATTATCAAAATTACCCCACCATAGAACAGAATCAATCCAACTCATTTCAATACAATTTTCTTTCTTTAACCCTAATTCAGGCAATTCTTTACTCAATAGGCTCACAAGATTATCTGCTTTCCCTAAATATAAAGTCAAAATTGAAATTCTAATAGTCCGTTGACCTTTGTTGACTTTTGAACTTACTGGTTGCACTAACATCCTCATAAAAAGATCATTAACAGTTGTTGGAGCAACTGATTGATACTTATAAACAAGATCAACGGTGGAATTGTCTTGATCAATAGTCTTTTCTACTCGAAATACTGTAACAGCTTCAGGAACTGGAACAAGACTAATTTTATAAGAAATAATAACACCAAAACTTCCACCACCACCACCTCTAATTGCCCAAAATAAACCCTCACCCATTGATTTTCTATCCAAAACTCTACCATTTGCATCAACAATCAAAGCATCAATCATATTATCAACAGCCAAACCATATTTTCTTAGCAAATTACCATACCCACCTCCACTAATATGGCCGCCGGCACCGACCGTAGGGCAAACCCCAGCGGGAAAGCCATGAACTTTACTTTTCTCCCAAATTCTGTAATATAATTCACCAAGTGTAGCGCCTGATTCAACCACAGCAGAGTTATTTTTTACGTCGACATTAATCGAACGAAGATTGAACATATCTAGAACAAAAAAGGGTAAATCTGAAACATATGAAATCCCCTCATAATCATGACCTCCACTGCGGATTTTGAGTTGATAACCAACTTTTTTAGTGCAGATCACAAAAGATTGAACATGGGAAATTTGTTTTGGAGTTAAAATGACTAAAGGTTTGGGAGATGTTGTCTTGTTTAATCTTGCATTTCGAATGTAGTTTTGAAGAAGTGAAGTGTAGGAAGTGCTTGATTTTGTGAAAACAAGAGTAGTGATTCGGTCATTTGGATTTGAATTGTTGTTTAGACATTGAAGGAAAGAATTGTAAACTGTATCATCAGTGGTAGATGCATGAGTAAAAAATGAAGGAGAAAGGTTGAAGAAGACAAGAACAAAAAGAAGGGGTAACATAAAATTTGGCATTTTAAGATTTCAAAGCAAATGAGATTAGAACAATAGTTGTGTTTATTTTGTGCTGTGTAAGGATTTGTTATAAAGGAGGTAGCGATTTACAGTTATATTTCAACTTCTGTTGAATAAATATTTATTAAAATAAAATATATTTATTTAAAATTATCAAGTACTATGAGAATAAAATAAAATATATTTAAATATGTTGTTCTAGAAAAGCAAAGAAATGTAATAAATCTTCAATTTTTCTCTAATAGGAAATTAAATTATGTCCAATAGGAAAAATCTGTATATGATTTTTTTTTTTCAGTTTCATTTTATTTTATTTTCTATATTGGGATTAGTATTCTATTTCTGTATTTTTTTTTAAAAAAATTGTATTCGATTTCAGTTATTAAATAATTATTTTAACATTTTTACGGAGATATTTTAAATATAAAATTATATTTTGATCCTTTTAAATGATCATATATGATATGGATCCATATAAATAATAACTACAACAATTACAAATACAATCCACCTTGGGGTTAAATGTAAAAATAGTTACTACTAATGTTCTCTTCTGTAAAAATTAAATTAAAAATATGATCATGGGTAGTTATGCTTACTTAGTATTTTTTTTTTGAAAAAAAAAAAAATAGTTATAAACTCGCACCCGGATGAAAAGAGATTATTCGAACTCAGTCCGTTAGAACTTGATAGCAAAAATCTTACTACTTCAACCACCCCTATGCAAGAGAGCCTCTAGGATTATGCTTACTTTAGTATGATTTATTAGCATTTGTAGCTTTTAATTTTTTTTTCTTTTTTTTTTAGGGATAATATTTTGTTTAATATCATCATTCAGAATTGGAAAATTATTATTTTGTTTTAATTTTATTATAATATGAAAGAATTTTATTATGATTTTATTCAAATTGACTTTCTTTTATTTGGCTTTTGAAAAAATCAAGATATATGAAAATAATTCTGTGGACGAAATTAAAGAATTTAAGCGCGTTACCGACAAAATTATTTAGAAATGTCCAAAGGGAAAATTATTGCTTGAGGACTTGCAGTCAGTCTTGCTCTGTTTGGAACGCCAAATTGTTTCAGTCTTCAAATCATACTAGTCCTAACCGCACATTGTTCGGCGTAATTTATTTCTTTTTTTAATAAAATTATTCATAATATATTATTCTGTAATTTTAAAGAAAATTATAATATATCATTATAAATATAGAATATATTTAAAATTTTAATTATTCTAATAATAATAATAATAATAATATCTCAAACTAAAAATAAATAGTATATGAACAAATATAACTTTATTAAACACTATAAGATAAATATTATTTAAATTATTTTAAACGATTTAGTTATTATTAAAAAAAATATTATATTAATAACTATATTTTTGAATTAGCAACCAAACTGTGGAGGATGAATTTTTTTTCCTTTTGAAAAAATATACTTTAATGTCCTGTTTGAAATTTATAAGTTTACGTTATTAGGTTTGGTTAAATATACTTTTAAATGGATAAAAAATATAATTTGTTATTATCACTTTTTTTTTTGAAAAAAAAATAGGACTAATAATATTCAAGATATTTGTGTGTGAAATCATTGGATACCTTATCTTTTTCTTAATGGATGCATAAATGCATGTACTTTGAGGAGATGGATGAAAGAAAGAAAGCGAAAATATCTTCAAGTAAGTATGCATGAGATGTGGAAGTATTAGAACCATGCATAAGTTTCTACCCCAATTGTTGACTTTTAAGAACTTTGATTTCAACTAATATAATCATATAATACGCACATGTATAATCTCTTTTTTTCGTTTTTTTCATTTATAACAAAATTTATCATTTTTTTTCGTTAACAAGAAAGCCGAATAAGTATGTGACACCGGAAATGGAGTGGGTTTACTGGAAATACATTTTTACCGTTCGGTACTCGATTTGAATGCATATATGTGGTGTGTACATGTATATGCATATATATATATATATATAAAGCATGGGACACCACTTCAAATGTAATTTATAGGTTGGAAAAACAAATTTATATTTTTTTTTCTTTGTAAAAATTATTGCCATTTTGAATTTTGATATCGAATTGTCTTCTTTTTTTTTTTTTCACATACATACTTTATTCTATTTGAGAAATTTGGGAAAGATGATTGGTAAACCTCGAACTCAAACCCGGGACTTCAAGTCTTAAGAAAGAGATGTCTTATCATTAGGCTACTCTCTTAGATTTCAAATTGCCTTCTCTTACTAACATTATTAGCTTGCGTTTAAAACATTTTTTTAATTTTTTTTTCACTCTCGTAGTAGTAGTTGTTATTGTTTTGGTTTGTTAAGTGAGTGTATTTACTTTTTGTACAAGTTTAATTATCTCAAACTCTTAAAGTATGGGACATATAATGTTAAAAACGTTCAATTATACATTTTTTTTTTAATTTTTCAGCAGAAGTGTTTTATTATTTATTTACGAATAAAATGATTAATAGTATACATTTAAAAAAAAAAAATTTTTTTATTTTTAAACGAAGGATATAGTCCTAAATTTATTACTCAAGGCTAAGAAAGCCTTTACAATCGGCATCAAGAAGGAATACAATAAAAATATGCGTTAGCTGTTAGCTTGGAGGATCTTCAAGCTCAAATCAACCACCCCAAAGCCATTAGCCGTTTTTGCCTGATATCTAAAAGAATTAGCATTCCCTATAAACTTTAATATCTAAAGAAACCATTTTTATATTTGTATATCTAATATTTAAATTTTGATAAATTATTTACCATTCGGTTTATATAAAGAAAGACAAAATGTAAAATCCCACATTAGATATTGATTAAGATTTGATATGATATATAAGTTAGAGCATCTAACTATTTAGTAAATTTAGGTTAATCATTTTAGGCCAGTATATTTGGGCCTAAGTAGCTGATGAAGACTAATTAGGTGAATCATTTTGCAGGATTGTACGGTCAACTTTTTGAAGTAAGACAACAATGAATTGTCTTTACTATTTTTACAATAGAGTTAATGGATAAATCAATTTAATTTTGTGATTTTTTCTAAAGGAACTTAATTTTATGATTTATATTTAATATGTTGATATCAAATTTTATTAAGGATAATATAATACTTTTATCCACCCCTACTTCACTTAAATGTAAATTTTTCTATATAAATTGAATATCAAATTTGATAATTTTTTTTAAGTAAATTGAGCGGGGTGAGTATAACAAAATTATACAAATCTTTTTAATCATTAAAGAAACTTTATTGTATTTTGATTAATTTTAATTGCGAGATGGGCACAAATATTTAGGTGATAAGATGTATACTAATTTTACAATTTCTTTTTTATTGATAGAAAATACTAGTAAATTATGGAGTTTAGATAAATAATTAAATCGGTTCTTGTATGCTTATTTTAGTCTTACATAAGGTCATTAATTTATGCTAAAATGAAAGGAACATTCCCTAAAAAAAAAAAACTATATATGCAGAAAATTAAGTTTTAATGTTACACAAAATAGACACCCATTATATTATGCATGGCGTGTTGACAAGATAGAAAAAGGTGTAAGTTGACCAGGTCAAACATTACTAAATTGCAGACTTTTCAATCAAGTGGTGCAAATTGCCAATGTGCCAAGTTGCTGCTAATGGCGGCTTGTTTGTCATAGTTGCAGGTTTTTCGTTTTTCATATTTTAAAAATAAAAAATTGTTTTTTTGTTTTCATTATTGTTTTCTGAAAAACTATTTTTTACCCTAAAAATCTGCCTTTTAATTTGGAATAAAAAGACTTCAAAGGAACATTTTTTTTTTTTAATATAGTTATAAACTCATGCACCTAAATATGAATATTGAGATTTGAATTCAGTCCATTAGACTTCAAGAGCAAAGATTTTACTATTTCTGCTGGCCTCCACCAACATATTAGTTTGAAAGAAAATTATTAATTGATATAAATTGCAATGAGAATATAATAAACAAATAGAGATGACATGTAAATTTAATTGAATTTAAAAGTAAAAAAAAAATATAGTTTGGAATAAAAAATTATAAAATATAAAGATGTGTTTACTGTTTTAAAACAGGAAACAAACTTTGGAAACTCACCTATAGTAGTTTGCTAGAAACCCTTTTTCTTTTATAAAACACTTCTAGAAAAAAGTTAAAAAAAAAAACAAAGCAATTTTTAACAAAAGTGTTTTGTTTAATTTTAGGATAAAATAAACAGAACACAAAAAACTAAAATGAAAACAAAGGGGACCTAATTTCCTGGGTTTTGGGAGAAATTTTTTTAAGGGAAAATTACAATTATGTCCTTGTATTTTCACTTAATCTATATATTTATTTCTGTATTTTTTGAAATAGATTTTTTTTTTCATATTTTGGAATATCATTTCTCACAAAAAAAAAAAGAGCTCGCCGGAATCTTGGCTGGTAAAAGCAAGGCTGCCGGAAATGTCACCAGAAACTTATTATAAACTTTTGACATGCCTTCTGTAAATTGTTTGTATAAAATGGCCTTTTAAGTAGTAGTATTATTTTCAATTTTTTGTTCTAAAAAGTTCTAAATGTTCATTTTTTCCCCATTATTTTCATGGTTTGCACATTTTGACTATTATTTTTATTTGGGTGTTAATTCTTATATATGTCCCTATATATTACTACCTTTGTTCTTAAATAATAGGGACTTTTAATATTTATTCGCTTTTTTTTTCCCACATATTTTACTTTCCAATTTGCCCCTCTCCCCACCTGCCCCAAAAAAAAGTAGGAGAGAGAAGGTGTTTTTGTACAAAATTTTTGCACATATTTTCTGCACATGATGGTGAAAATGAATATTTTAGTGGAGCTATTAGTAGGTGCAGAGAATGGCAGAGGAGGTAGGCAAACGTGTGCTTTATAGAATAAAAGAGGTGGGCGATGGCTATAGATATTTTGGGTGCAAAACATAAAAAAATGCAGCCAACTTATTAAATTCTATATTAAGAGTTTATGTGCTAAGTGATAGAAAATGGTGCAAAACAAATGAAAAATACATATAAAGACTACGTCAATTATGATGCAAACAATGCGAAAATCGTTAAAATACAACTAAAATAGTGCATATGCAGGGCGGTATTAGATATTTACACCCATATTGAATAAATTGACCAAAAGTATTTCTGAAAATATGGCTAGTTCTTAAAAGATACGCTTTTTTTTTTAAGGAAAAAATGAAATCTTTATTATCACTCCAACCTTCTCCTTCTAAACCTTGAAAAAAAAAATTGAATGAACTAACTATATACTAAATTGAGCAGATTGAATGAATTTAATATCCAACACAAAATTAAGCAAAATGCACTTTGATCGATTTTATGTAGTTAGGTATTAAATTCATTCAATCTTCGTTTGAAAGTTTAGGCGGTGAAGATTAAAAGGAAAATGAAAATTTTATTTTTTTCCCATTTTACCACAGTGTTTTTCCATATTGTGAACCGTTTCTCTCCTTTTCTTTCAATATTGGTGCAAAACATATGATAAGACATTGCACATCTTTAATAGTTTGTCGCGTTAATTAATATTTAATATTTTGCACTCAAAGTAACCACAACTTGTATCTACCTATCTCATGCTATAAAAAATGCTAACTTCTCCTCTTTGCCAACCTTTGCACCCAACTCACACAAAATCAAGCAGAGTGCTCTACTCGATTTTTTGTAGTTGGGAGTTAGATTTATTCAATTTTTGTTTGAAAGGTTGGAGCAACAATGAAACTTTCATTCCCCTTTTTAAAAATAGAGTGCATTTTGAAAGCTGACTATATTTTACGATGTGATTGTAACCAATTTTTTCAATGTGGGTGTTAAACATATAATATCAACCTGCATATGCACTATTCTGATTGCATATGAATGTTTCTACACTAGGTTTATTCATAATTGACGAAATGGTTGTGTATATTTGTTATTTGTTTTGCACTATTTTCTAACACTTTGCATGTAACTTATAATATTTAGTTTAATATAAATTGGCCGCATCTCTTCATATTTTACACTCAAACTATCTACAACAGTGACCCAACTATCATCTGCTATAATATACGCACAATCTTGTTTACTCTACCACCTTGTGCACCGGCCTAATACACTCAGTAAAAAAAGTCATTTTTTCCAATCCAAATTACAAAATGATAAAGGGTATAATAGTTCTAAATCTACCAAAATATAGTTAAAGTCCCTATTATTTTTTACCACCCAAAAAGTCCTAAAATCCGTATTATTTAAGAACGGACATGGTATAATTTTTCTTTTTATCTTGGGCTACATGGGCCTTTCCTTATTACGGCCATCTGACACGTATGTCTGTAGAGTCTATTTTATTTCTTTAAGAATCTTGATAAATTTTTCATAGGTTATAAAACCTAAAAAAAGAAATTAGGCTCATAACAAATTCTATTGGACCCTTATAATCAACCCAATAGGAGTGAGTTGGGTTACACACAATTAATTCAGTTGTTTAAAAATAAAGTTAATAGTAATTATACACAACTTAAGTGAAAATAAATCAATGACAAAAATTTGAAAAGAACAAAAAATTATATTATAAGCAAATTAATGTGCAGTGATAAAAAAAATTAGCAAACTTAACATTTTTGAAACTACCTAAACTAATTTTATCATGAAAAATAAAAAATTCTGCATAAACAAAAGATAATAAATTTCAAGGCAAAAATGGAAAAAAGCAAAAAAAAAAAAAAAACATTGAATATAATATTACTTCACTGTCTTTTATTATCAAATTAAATAAAGAAAAGAACCACCAACAATCTTGAATTCAAAAGCAATTTGGTAAAAACTCTACTTACTCCAACACTAAATTCTTGAAAGAAGATGGAATACTCTGTTCATAGTTGAAGAAGTTAAATGGATCTACTCTTGTCTTCACTTCAACTAACCTCTCAAAATTGCTTTTAAAATACTGAATTCCCCATTTTTTCGCTTCTTCATAACTTTCATTCCCAAATTCATTAATCCCCAAATCAACATCTCTATAATTTAAATAAGCACATCTTGGTGATTTTGAAACAAATGGTGTCATAAACTTATATAATTCCCTTATAAGTTCTAAATTTTCCTCCTCTGCTTCTACACTTTCTTCTTTCCAATTAATTGCATATTGGATTTTATATATATTCCCTTCCCTGTGTGGGAATGGAGTTTCAAATTCAGAAATTTTACCCATTTTTCCACCATATGGATTTAGTGTCAATTTAACCTTTTTCAATTCAATAATTTTCTTCAATATTTGATCAAGATCTTGCTTTGATATAGCCTTCTGCACATAATCTGATTTCCTCTTCAAGAATCTCTCTGTTTGGGAATGTCTTTCAAGTAGAACATCAATGGAGGTACCAATTGGATAATTAGACCAAAA
>CATIWJ010009746.1:0-21458 GCA_949640765.1 Croton laevigatus | reverse complement strand
CAAGAAGACTAAAATTTCTCTTTGTTCTTGTCTTGTTTCTACTTTTATTTATGTTCCTTTTTAGTAATGTTTGCTTGTGTCTTTCCATTCATATGTCTTTTAGCTCTCTCATGTACTTCTTTCTATTTAATGAAATTATCTTATTTGCATTTTGATTCTTTTGTCCAAAAGGGGGAGAGATAGATACTTTTGATACTTTTTAGTTTTAAAATTTCTCTTATGCACATTCTAAGGGGGAGCAATTCAAATATTGAGCAAAATAATTATTGAACTTATTACATGCATTTTATTATTTCCACATGCTTTATTATTATTTCAATTCAAGTGTTTTGTGAAAAAATAAAAAAGGGGGAGATTGTTAATCCTCGGTTTTGAATCATTGACAAAACACCTGAAATTTTATTAACATTATTTTTTTTAAGTGTGTCTCAACAAAGCTCAAGGGAATCAAATAAAGATCAACCAAAGAACCACGTGTCTCGATCGAGACACATGAGCATAATACAATTACGAGCCAGTTTTCGAACAAAGCAACAGATTCTCGATCGAAACAAACTGGGCAAAGATTAAAATAAATTGTGTCTCGATCGAGACACATACATCTTTATCGAGACATATGTCCAAAAAGTCCAGGAGATTAATTTTCGTTCGAGACCTATAATTCTCGCTCGAGACATCAAAGGCTCATCAGTCAACAGCATCGTCTCGATCGAGACGTACTCATCTCGATCGAGACACTTCAAAATCCGTTACAACGGATAGTATTTTAGTGCGCCACGTCAGCAAAATGCCGTTGTGTAGAATATGTAAGTGTCTCGATCGAGACGCCTGTCAAAAATCAGAAGTTGCTTTTTGAAAAAGAGCAACGGCTAGTTTATTGAGTTTGGGTATAAATACCTCTTCAAACGAAGTTAAATGAGCTGATAAAAAATCTTCTCAACTACATCTAGCTCTCTTAACCTTTTCTCAATTAACCATATTAAAATCTCTTTTGTTTGTTTGTTGGGTAAGCATTAATCCAACTTCTCTATTGTGAATTAGTTATTAGTGTGAGCTTTAAACACTAAAAGCATTTGTAAGTTTGGGGTGAGCATTAAACCCTAAGTTTGAGGTGAACTTCCTAAAACCTCATTGTATTTCATTAGTGTTTAGTGGAATCTAATTCCTTTCTAGGATTGGAGAAGTGGAAGTACGCTCAAAATTATAGCCGAACCACTATAAATTCCTTCTATTCGAACCACCAAATTTCCGCTCAATTTTTAGAAGGCCACTAATTCACCCCCCTCTTAGTTGTCACGGGACCAACAATATTTTATGTACTTACTAATCAAATTAATGTAACAATTAAAGTTCCACTAACCTTATATATTCTGGTGTCCATTTGCTTTTTAAACAGATCACTGGCATGCTAGAAGAAGAATAATATAAAGTGACATTGATCTTATTCATCATTACTCATATATATATATATATATATATATATATATAAAGCTGAACACACTTGGTATGATCTTAGTCATGCACAACTATGTACATTTTTTTACACATATATTTTATGTAATTACTAATCAAATTAATGTAACAATTAAAGTTCCACTAACCATATATATTTTGGTGCGCATTTGCTTTTTAAATCGATCATGGGCATTGCTAGAAGAAGAATAATATAAAGTGACATTGATCTTATTCATCATGAAGATAGTCTAAAGTAGTTAGTGCACACAATATTAAGATTACAAACTATAATTATAATCATAGTATTTGGATAATTAGGAAACATTACATTCCAAATTAAATTTTCATTTAGTTTCCATAATATCATATGCACTTTTTTAGACCAATGTAAAAGCAAGTGTAACACTGTGTATCTACCTAAAGAAGCCAATCCGGAATATCACAAACACTGTCTTATTCTATATTTAGATTCATTGAAAAACATTATAAAAATTTCAACAGAGTCTCCTTTGTAAGAATCTCAAGTGTCGACAAACATTTATTTTTAGTTTTTGAAAAGCCTTATTTTTTCCACAAATATTCAAACACAATTCTAAAATTCATTATCAAACACTTCTAGTAGAAATCATTCTTATGACATTAACTCCTTTAGCAAAATAAACCATCACAATTCCATATTCATAAACTAGCTATCATGCATCAAGATTTACTATTACTACCATACTCATACATAATTTAAATTCTTATACTACTTTCACAATTATACTTTTAAAATTTATTTTAACAACTATATTTATTTATATGCCATCACTAAATATATTGAACAGAATACTACTCTGAGTTGTTCTGAAAAGCTGCTGGATACCGGATCCAAAGCATGCCTCTATTTCTCCTTCCAATTACCTTTGAGTTAGACTTGTAATGCGCTGAACAATTAATGTCCAGTTGGTGTTTTAACTATTGAAAAGTAATATATTTTAAAAATAATCATTCTTTAAAAATATATGAAAAATATACATAAAGCATATCAAGAAATTAAATCAAATAAATAAAACAATCATTTTTGTTAATCTTTATTATTTAAGTAGCTTTACTACGCATATAGGTGAACACATTAATTAGGTTATTTGTATGGATATCTATATGTACATGTATGCTATTGTATGGTTGTATGATAACTGTATGATATTGTATGAAATAGCCAAGCTACTTAATCTCAATCCAAATATCTCAACGACCTTAGCCAGAGTCTGTATAACGATAGACAGTACTGTGATAATAATATAAAGCATTATATCCTTATCTTATTAATTCAACCAATTCTAAGTAGAGCATAGTCAATTGAATTTATTTATTTAGTTTGATATCATTCATACCTCGTTTTCTCCTTTTCCAACATAATTCGCATCATCATCATCATATTAATCTCTAATTCCTACTTTCTCATAATATTCAAATAAAATGTACACTTAACCAAATAAATAGGCATTTCTTTTATGAATAGTAAAATCTCGTTTTGATGTACAACTTTTTTTTTTTGTAGAAAAATGCTTAAGTCTTTCTAGAAACTTTTATATTTTTCTAAAATGTGTTAGTCTTGGGGGAGTGAATTAGTTGGAAAATAAAAATTTTAAGGTGGAATTTGGTTGATTGAATGAAAATGCAAGATAAAGGAATTTTTATAATGATTCAGATATAACTCGATCCTACATCCACTTCTTCAATTATTTAAGAATTGGGTTCCACTAATCTTAAACAAGATTACAAAGAGGTTTTCTAAAGCAACCTCAAACTTAGGCTCACATTTAAACCTTACAATCGTTTCTAAGATCACTCACAACTTGTTGAGTTTAAAGCATGACTTATTGAAGTTGTTAGAAAATTCTAAAAAGCATGACTTAAAAATATGTGAGAAATTTCAAAGTTGACTTTGTTAATCAGAGATTGAACTTTCGGCCTAATTATGAAATAGCTGATAAGTTTAGTCCTATTTTAAATTTTTAATTAATGTAAATTGCACAGATGTTTCCTTAATGTAGAACATATGGGGAAATGTATCAGCACATGCACTTTCATTCACAAATCATTGAAAATGTGCACTTCCATTTCAAGTTAAATAAACCATCACAACTTTCTTCACAAATATAAATTTATTACTCTTTTATGTCTACAATTATAAATATTAATCGTTATTTATATATTTTTTATACAAAAGAGGTTACTAATGGACCAGACAATATTACACCAAATACAATTTATATATATTTTTTTTAATACAAAAGAGATAATTAACAGACTAGACAATATTGTACCAAAAAAGCATTAATAGTGTGATTTGCAGAAATCGAATTCGAATTTTACAGTGGTGGGTGCCTCCAATTTAATTGCCACATCAATAAAATATAATTTTTCAAAAAAATTGTCTAAACTTATTGATTGATTCCATATCAAACTGTAGGGAGAAAGAATGTAAGAAAATTCAAGATAAATACATTTAAGATATATTCTTAAAATTAAATGTTTACAACTGCACATCTATATTATTTAACATATTAACTACAATACATATTAGTATTCCAAATTCTCTCCACAGTTATTTTGCTTAAGGAAGCCCTTTTGGATTTTATATAGTATGTTTTCTTTAATAATTCCAAACTTATTTATTTTTAAAATGATATTATTTTTTTACTAATATTTTCTATTTGACAAGTGGTATTTTCATTTTATTTATAAGTGTTATTATTTTTTTCTAAGAAAAAAAAATAAGGCTACTTTATTTGTTAGGTAAATAGGACTCGGACAGATCGGGTAATTTTTAACCGATTCTCGCCTAAATTAGCATATTTTTGAATTTTTTTTTTCTCTTTGCCGTTTTGCTAGAATTAAACTTTTTATCCGAATTCACCCGAATTAAAAATTAAGTTAAGAATAAGCAAAACTCAAATGTACAACAAAAGCAAACAAAATCTGTCTGCATTGTAACAATTAAAAAATATAGTTGCATTTGGTCCATTTACTCGAAACACTCTATCTACATTGTTACTATTGCTAGAAATTGGAAATGCATAAATTTGAAAATCATCTTAGTCTCAGGCAAAGAATAATCGAAAACTCATCAAAGCTAATCTACTGCACTTAAAACAAAATTGCCTTTGCAGCAATGCTGCAACACAGAACTCGATCTCATAACTCATGAATTAATTCACAACTTAAAATCAGAACCCAAAAGTAAAATATATCACCAGCAATTACAGAGAAATTCATATTTATTTAGGCAAAACGAGTAATTCGGGTAAAAAGTATATTATCCGATCCGAATTATCTACTCATTTTACCTGTTTTGCCTGAATTACCCAACCATTTTACCCAAATTATCCATTTTACCGATACCTATTTGCTCACAGCAAATTGGAGGTTTGTTTTCATAAATATGAAAGCTTGTTTGAGTTTATATTTTTAATATACATGTTTTGGTTCAAATTGACAAAACCATTCTACAAAGTAATAATTTTATTTTGTTTCGGTTTTAAAAAGTAATAGCGAGTTTGCTACTTTTCATGTATGAAGGGCATAATGTCAAAATGAGTCAATAATGAATTTGGAATGTCTCTATAAATCTGCAAATAATTAATTGGGTAAATCAGATGAGTAGACCATAATCTTGTACACTAGTTATGAACAATCGAAGGAGACTCAATTTCTAAAATGATCAGTCAAAAATAAAATTGATGAGCTAAAAGTAATGTATTATTTATGTAGAAATTGACTAATATGGAGGATATAGTTTGATAAAGTGAGGAATATAAACTGCAAAATATGATAGTTAAGCAATAAAGATAGAGAGAAAGAGATAGAGTGAATTACCAGAAAAACTAATAACATAACAGAAATAGCAAGGATAAGAATGGTTAGAGGATAGAGAGAAGTTCTGTCGAGGAAAGATGGTTGCTATCGACGAAGAAGCACCATCTTTCCTGCGACAGAACTCCCCGATCTATCCTCTCTTTCATTTCACGACCTTACTCTTGTGTTTATCTCACTCCCATAATATATAGAAAAGCTGAACACACATGGTATGATCTTAGTCATGCATACCAACATACATTTTTCTACACATATATATTTTATATAATTACTAATCAAATTACTGGAACAATTAAAGTTCCACTAACCATATATATTCTGGTGTGCATTTGCTTTTGAAACAGATCATGGGCATGCTAGAAGAAGAATAATAAAAAGGTACATTGATCTTATTTATCATGAAGATGTCTAAAGCACCATGCTATATAATTTTGGAGAGTTGTTGCAAGTCAACTAAAAAGTCTCAACATCAATATCCTTTACATTACCTCCCAATTTCCTTTCGTTTGGTTTCATTTCATGGAGACAAAAATGAAAACCGATAAATTATTGAAGTTGCTAGAAAATTCTAGAAAGCATGACTTAAAATTATGTGAGAAATTTCAATGTTGATTTTGTTAGACAGAGATGAAATTTCGGCTTTGATTTTGTTAGACAGAGATGAAATTTCGGCCTAATTATGAGAGAGCTAACAAATTTAATCCTATTTTGAATTTTTAATTAATGTAAATTGCACTGATGTTTCCTTAAATTAGAACACATGGGAAATGTATCAGCACATGCACTTTCATCCACAAATCATTGAAATTTTGCATTTTTAAATTAAATAAACCATCACAACTTTATTTACAAATATAAATTTATTATTCTTTTATGTCTACAATTATAAATATTATTTAATATTTATATATTATTTTATATAAAAGAGGTCACTAATGGACGAGATAACATTGCGTCAAATTAGTGTTAATAGGTCGTGCGCGACCACTCACTAATATTTTCTATTATTACTTACAATATTACACATTACTTACTATTATTTTTAATTTACAAGTACTAGATAAGCTAAGATATAACATTTATGTACAAGCAAAAAACTATAATAAGATTTGAAATCCTACCTAAGATGTGTCACCAACTGATGCTGGAAAAATTTCTATCCTCTACATGCATATTAAACATTTAACTCTTTGAGCAACTTATTGCCCAGTAGGTATTTTAACCAATGCTAAAGTAAAATAAAATAAAATAAAGTTCATAAGGCAAACACAACATTTTCCATAAAATTTTAAACACAGGGGTAATTCAGGATTTCATCTTAATTTAAATCATTTAACTTTATTAATTTGTTTTGCTCTACTGGTACGGGTAGAACGAGAAAGGATAAGATCAACTACATGGTGAATATTTGTTTGTATCTTCATGGTGATCATATACATCATGGTGAATCTTTATTCACCATGTGCAAGTAGCTGAACCTATACTGAATAATTAATATCGTAATCATCAGCCGAAATAGAAATCATAAGTATATTATTTTATGATGTATCATATCCTTATCTCAAGGTTTGTACCTAACCAAGTAGAGCTAACTATCTTTATCTTTATCACTTTAAATTCATGTTCAATCCGTGTACTATTTATTTACAATCCATATACTTCATATTTTCTCATTATTAAGTTTTTAAAAGTGATTTAAGAATTCTTGAAAAAAGACCAAATTTAATAGTAAAATTTTACTAAATGAATAGTGAAAATGACAAAATAAATAGTAAATTCTGATTTTTGGAAAACTTTGTGGATGTGTTACAACAACCTCTAGGGACTTCTAAGTGGCCTAGATAAATTATAAACATCCATTTATATATTAATAAAACACTTATGAAGTTTCATTTAAAATTCAAAGAAAATTTTGGTGAAAATGCTTCGTGATTCAAAGTTGTACATTATGCTCACTTTTGAAGACTATTCGGCCTAGGTTAGGATTTTTGGGGAAAATTTATTCTTTTTCACCGCAAAATTTATTTTAAAACTCCTTTTATAATACTAATGAAGAATTTGGAGTCCAATTTTATGGTGGAATTTGGTTTATTATATATATATATATCCAAAGTCTAAAAATAAATGACCACATTAATTTATCAAAATACCCCTGAACATTTCGTTATTTACAAAATTATCACTTTCAAAAAATTACCAAAATACCCCTCCATAGGGTTTTCGCTTAATTTCCCTACAGGGTATTTTTGAGGAAACTTTAAATATCACAAATCTCATCTTTTAATCTTCTGAAATTTATTTCAAAGTTTATTCATTCACATTTTAAAATACCTCGGATTAATCTTTAAAATTACAATTTAGTCCCTAAATATTTATAAAATTACAATTTGATTATTTTCTCTGTTACACTATTTACATGGTCATAAATTCGGCTGTGAAAATAATGCCCTTCGTAGAGATAAATTACAATTTAGTCTCTGAATATTTATAAAATTACAATTTGGTTATTTTCTCCGCTACACTATTTACATGGTCATAAATTCGGCTATGAAAATAATGCCCTTCGTAGAGATTTCTCCTCGCAACTTGTCATACATACATTTTTTGGAAAAACCGTGACACAAGGTTGTAATTTAATTATTCCCAAGAATACGCCTTCAAGGTTATATTTAGGCATCGGCAACAACTTCCACTTGAATACCTTTAGCTTTTGGAATAAATTTTATTTAGGTCCTTTTAATATCATTTCTTGACGTTGTTGTCTTTCTTTCTTGCTATGTCCTCATTTACTTCTCCAAATTTAGTAATTCTTATGCCTATTGAAACTAGACATCTGACGATAGTTATAATAACATTTCAAGGTAATTCGATTTACACACAATTTTTGACATTATTTCTAATATGGACTCACTATCTGCCTAAAGACAGCTTGCACACTACTCATTATTTGGCCTCTAACTCAGTCGGTATAGCTCCAATTGAGATGGCTTAAAATTTTACATTTAGCTAGGACATATAGAAAAAACTTTTTATTTTATCACTTTTCCAACCGAGATAATTTAAATACACAAAATTTAGACTGAAGTTCCATCTTATGCTCTGAAACTAACTAGTATGCGGGTTTAGCTAAATTGTGCATAACTCCCTACATGTATGCTATATTCACAAATTGAATTTTGGAGTTATTTTAGACATGATAAGATACAACTTTTATATTTTATACTTTTTAAAATTCCTTTTTTATCTTAGTCTAAAAATTTTTCAAAATTGGTTCAATGCCTTCGCTGTTTATATAGTATCTAACTCTCCACGCCAACTCTGGATACTTTGCTTACAATTCCTGTGGAAGAGATTTAATTGTACTACCATGTCTTACATATATATTAGAAAATAGGATGCGATAGTAATCCTTACATTGCTTTGCATAACGATAATTAGCAGATGAAAAACAACATGAATATCCATAAATAGATGAATAATTAAAATTGCATAATAATGAAAATATTGACCAAATTAATATAATATAAAAGTTTTTTAAGGATCTTTAAAGGGAAATTATACACCCTTGGTTCTATATATATTCAAAAATATTGGCTCTCATAAGGATTAAAAAAAAGAAATACATTAATTCTGATTTTTCACCTAACATTCCCCCTCTAATAATGTAGTTAATAATACACAGGTTATATATTGCTTTGGATATTGGGTTTGGTAGATTTCCAACGATAAAGAATAAAATGCAATAGATATAGAGACAAGAACATTTTAGTAGCTGTACATGCCATTCTCTCACAATTGAAACGCTTATGACTCTAAATTGGACGGTTGTATTAAATTCGGTTACATAAAATTCCCTTAATTTGTGAACACTTTTCCTTAATTCATTTAGTTTGTCAGTTTAATTTTATTTTTTGGCATTCTCACTTAATTTTTTTTTGATAAAGGATAAACATATCCTTGTCGTAATTTTACTACGAGAGAAATAAATCAGAATTATAGCAGTTGTCAGGAAGACTGCTTACCCAAAAACTATAAAACAAATTACTAGCCCATCAAGATATTTGGGACAAATAGAAAATAACAAGGATTAAAATAAAAAAAGATGAACCAAAAGAAATTGATGAACCCTAAAAATTGCACAAAGGCAAAATAAGATTGCACAGAGGCAAAATAAACACTAAACAACAGACAAAAAAAAAACAGTAAAAAGATAAGAACACAGCCAGTTTTAACTCCATTAATGCTCATCCGTGGAAATAAATGGGAGAAGAATCCAATCCAAGGCTAGCCATCGACAGATTTGTAAGAATCCGAGTAGATCTGACTAACAGATTTCTAGATCTGAAATTCTCCCCTCTTCAAGCTCCAAAAGTCTCGAACCGACAAACACCAAGGTGTTAAAGTTGCTAAACAACATAGATCTACAGAAAATTAAGAAAAAAAAACAAGAAAAGAAGAAGGATTTGGGTTACCGCCGGCCAAAAAGGGACGACAGCAGCCCGAGCCATCATGGAAGAGCTTCTGTTAAGGGAGAGTTCTATTTGTAAAACACTTTCTTGAGAGAGTAACACTAGAAATTTTCATTTTTTAAAAGTAGAAAGGAGCAAAATCGTTATTCAATCGCATTCTCAATTAATTTGAATTGAGATGCAGATTTGCTTCAAGATTTTTCCCTCAAAATTGGAAATTTTCTTTGTAGATATCAATTAGATATATGCAATCAATTTTTTATTTTAAAAATTTTGATTCTGTTTTTACATTTTGAAAATTTTTACTTTTCAAATTAAAATTTTCTTTACAGCTAAATTGATTCCCGCTAAAAAAGAATTCCCCAGAACAGTTGCTTTCATACTGATAGTATAAACCAAATATCAAAAATGGGTTCACTTGCAAGTACCAAAAGAACTAAGTTATCAGTCCATCTATTCCCAAATAACTTTATATGTCTGAAAATGTACTAGTTTACAAAAAATTTTCCAAATAATACTTGCCATTGTGCTAGTTTACATTGTTGAAGATGATGATAGGCCACCAACAAATTGTAGAAGAGGTAACAAACAAATGATGTGAAACTTAGCATTTGCACTATGCTGCTGCAAGAAGCTCAATTTTATGAAGCTCAATTTGGTAAAGTGAAAACGGCCACTTATGAAATAATTGTGGCCACTTTTGGAATTTTAGTGAAGACTTTGTAGAAGATACTAAGGTTAATCGTTAAGGAAATGCAAATTGCTTTAAACGTTCGTGGAACAAGAGGAGAAAAAGGGTAGACATGTCACCTCAAAGGATTAAAGAAATTTCACTACCAAGAAGAAAGACATTACGATACCTTGCTGAAGACTTGGGACATTCTATTTCATTTGTCTATAAATGATCAAAGATGGACAGAGAAACGCCCCCTCAAATACTGTAGCGACACAAATCGCTGGAATGAATTTATGGTTATCAATGATTGATGCCTCAGTACTTAATACCCAGTCTCCATTCAATGGTAGGCATTATACCATACATAGAGATGAGAAGTGGTTTTACTTAATAAAATAGACACAGAAATATTATCTTGCAATTGACGAGTCGCCACCAAAGAGAACATGCAAGAGCAAGAAACACATACCAAAAATTAGATTCCTAACTACCGTGATGAGGCCCCGATTTGATTCATGCCACAATGTAATTTTTTATGGTAAGATTGGAATTTGGGCACTTATTGAACAGGTTCCAACAAAAAGGAATAGCAAGAACCACCAAAAGGAAACACTTGAGACAAAAGAAATCAAGTCAATAACAAAAGAGGTGATAAAAGATGTTATATTTTACAAACCACTGCCAGCAATCAAAGTGAAACGGCTATTGACACAACCAAAATAAACAGAACAAAGATAAATCTATTATACGTTGATTGATCTAGGATCAATACTAGAAAACAGCTTCTAAAATCTATTGATTCAAAGGAATTCTAGAAATTAGGCATCCAAAATTGAGAATTTTGGGAAAATTGGTATCAGGGCTGAAAATCATCAAAAACTGTCTTCCAATGTTCACAAGTTACATATAAATAGCAAACCAAAAGAAACCCTAACAAAAACTGCAAAGGAAACAATAAATCCAAAAATTAAAATTAACCAAAAACCGAAAAATGCGTTTTTCGAAGCCGAAACGATGGAATTTGGCCAAAAAGCAATGGACATCATAACAAAAGTAGTGAGTATTACTTATTGGCCCGTTTCCAAGGAGAAAAGACCCAAGAATCGCCAAAATCCGAAACTGCCAACTTTGGCCTTAAGTTGGCTGTAAAATTGCCGAATCAGGCCTATTTGCCGAAATGGGCCCTACGAACCATTTTTTCCAAAAATTGCAACTTTGTTTCCAATCTCACGTCATTCCTGCCAAGGTAGGAGAAATTTGACCTCGAATTTGCAGCAGTTTCATCATCAGAGGAATCACCATGAAACGGAATCAAATGTTTAACATTGAATACATCTGCTGTCCGGATATGGCTTGGCATTTTGAGGTGGTAAGCATTTGAATTAATTTTCTCAATGATTTCCAGCGGCCCGATCTTCTTAGTAGACAGCTTGTTGTAATCACCCGTTGAAAACTGATCTTGAGTCAAAACTGCCCAGACATAATCACCCACCTTGAAATCAACCAGTTGCCGCTTTCGATCCGCTGCTTGTTTATACCTTGAATTAGCCTGCTACAAGTTGTTGTGAACTGCTTGATGAATTTCCTGCAGGCTATTCATGAAATCAGCTGCCTTTGCTTGCATTTTGACATTGTTTGGCAATGGCATAAGGCCTAGTGGTCCCTTAAGAGCAATCGAATAAACCACCTAGAATGGATGAAACCTGTACTCCGATTGACTGCATGGTTATGAGCGAACTTCGCTTAACATAGCTTATGATCCTAGCTTTTCACATGGTTACCAACCAAACAACATAGAAAGTTTCATAAAGATCTGTTCACGACCTCAGTTTGCCCATCAGTTTGAGGATGATAAGTACTACTGAAATTCTACTGGGTATTCACCATCTTCCATAAACTCTGCCAAAAATGACTGAGGAACCTAGTATCTCTGTCCGAAATAATGGATGTAGGAAGCCCATGAAGACGGTACATCTCAAAAAAAAAAAATAGCAGGGATGTATCTGTTGTCTTTTTACAAGGGAAAAATGAATCGTTTCAGATAAACGGTCAACAATAATAAAGATAAAATCATACCCTCGATGTGTACGTGGCAGTCCCAGTACAAAATCTATGCTGACATCCAACCAAGGCTGACTAGGCACCGGTAATGGCATGTAAAGACCCGCATTCGTGGTTTTTCCCTTGGATACTTAACAGATACGACATCGTTGCATATACTTCTCCACTTCCTTTCTGATTGTTGGCCAAAAGTAAGATGTTTGAACCAACTGTAAGGTTTTATCTCGCCCAACATACCCCTCTCTATCTAACTCACAGATGATATGCAATTGCAAACTGCCTTCAGGGATACAAAGTTGGTTCCCTTTAAATAGCAAACCATCATGAAGCATGAATTTTATGGGCTCGCCTGCTTTAATCTTTTTAATCACAGAAGAGAAATAGGGGCCAGTTTCGAATAATTCACAAAAAGAGTATAGGCCAAGTACCTCGACTCGCAACTGCACGAGAAAGTTACTACGATGACTCAACACATCTGCAACTCTGTTAGTGACTCCAGCCTTGTGCTTCACGACAAAAGTGAATCATTGCAGGTAAGCAATCCAAGTAGCGTGTCTCGGTGAAACTTTATCTTGGCGATGCAAATGCTTCAATGCCTCATAGTGTATACAAGACAAATTCTATGTGATACAAATAATGTTGCCAATGTTTGACTGCCTACACCGCTACATAGAACTCTACATCATAGGTACTGTAATTAAGCTTTGCTCTGAAAAGCTTCTCACTAAAATACACGATTGGCTTGCTGTTTTGGCTCAAGACAGCCCCAATTCCTACCTTATAAGCATCACAGTGTAGTTCAAAAGGCTGGAAAAAATATGAAAGTACAAGAATAGGCGCAGTTGTCAAACGCCTTTTTATTGACTAGAAGGTTGCTTCTGCTTCTTCTGACTAGGTAAACTGAGTTTCCTTCATGCAGTCCGTTACAGGAACCATGATACTACTAAAGTGTGGAATAAATCTTCGATAGAAGGAAGCAAGTCCATGGAAGCTTCGGACTTCAGTTATTGTTGTCGTGGCCACTGCTTCACAACTATAATTTTTGATTCATCCACTTGCAGTCCCTCTTTAGAAATGACATACCCCAGAAATAACACCTTCGGCGTTAAGAAAACGCACTTTTCCCTGGCAGCAAATAATTTTTCCTTGCGAAGCACACACAAAACTTCTCACATATGCTGGATATGCATGGCATGGTTAGCGCTATATACCAATATATCATTAAAGTATACAACTAAAAATTTTCCAATAAAAGGTCTCAAGGCTTGGTTCATCGTGCACATGAAAGTACTTGGCACATTTGACAATCTGAATGGCATTACTAATCACTCATACAGTCCTTCATAAGGCTTGAAGGTTGTCTTCCATTCATCCCTAACTCTAATTTGGATTTGATGATATTCGCTCTTCAAGTCCAGCTTGGTAAACACAGTTGCTCCACTAATTTGATCAAGCAAATCCTATTGATGGCCCGAATGTCCATACATATGCACTACGACCCATCCTTCTTTGGTGTTAGAAGAGCCGGTACTGCACATGAGCTTATACTTTCTCGTACATGTCCTTTGGTTAACAATTCTTCAACCTGCTTCCTTAATTCCTTATGCTTAGCTGGACTCATCCTGTAATGGAGTTTGTTAGGTAATGATGCACCTGGTTCCCGATCAATGTGATGCTGGATATCATGTAGTGGTGGTAAACCTGATGGTGACTCATTAGGAAACACATCTTTAAATTTTGCTAATAGGGGTGAAATTTCTGCCGGAACCGCCACTTCATTCATGGTTTTTTTTTCCAACCAGTACATATACAATGTCAGAATTCTGTAGTTCCTCATCAAACTTGGCTAAAGACAACAAGCTCATACTACGCTCTGCAGGCTTAGGTGTTTCACTCCAATAGCTAGACTGCAAAATAATTCTCACACCCTCGAATATAAAACTGTGAGTATTAAGTCGTCCGTCGTGTATGACCCTTCGATCATACTGCCAGGGTCTCCCTAATAGCAAGTGACATGCATCCATGGCAAGAATATCACACCAAATAGAATCTTTATATCTTGTTCCAATTGAAAAAGAAATCAGAGCACATAAAGAAACACTAACCTCACCTCCATTCTTTAACCATGACAGTTTGTATGGTTTTGGATGTTGTTTAGTTTGAATCTTCAACTTCTCGACAGCCTCCACAGATACAATGTTTTCACAACTACCCCCATCAATAACAAAACGACAAACCTTACCAAGGATAGTGCAAGTTAACTGAAATATTTTACTGCACAGCCATGGTTCCTCGACTGCTTTGGGAGTTAAATAAGTTCGCCTGACTACCAAAACAACTCCTATATCGCCTGTCACCATCTCTTCCTATATTTCTTCATAAAAAACTAGTTCCATCGCTATCTCTGGTAGTTCCGGATCATCTGGTTCTTCAGTTTCAACAAAGAATGTTTTTTTGGCAATGGCTTTCTAACATTCTAACTGCCTATGAACCGTCTCCCCAAACCCAAAACAATGAATACCATCGCTAGTAACAGGCCTAGGAGGCTTATTAGAATTACCCATACCTGTTCCAGATACCCTGTTTGTAGCTTTGTTCTCGATAGCCTTGCAGCCACTACCAGAATCTCCCAAAGTTGCGACTCTACAAAAACTGCTGGTGTGTCGACTCTGCTTCTCAATCTGCAGCGCTTTTTGATGCACGGCTGAAATAGACATATGATAAAACAAATTCACTGTCTCTTGGATTTTCAGTTGCAGTCCCCCAATATACCTCGCAACCAGTTGGTCTTTCATTTCCTGTACCTCATTTTGAGCAATTAATTGAAAGAATTCATTGGTATATTCATCCATTGATCTGCTTCGTTGCCTCAGATTCTACAGTTTTTGATACATCAACCACTGAAAGTTGTAAGGCAAAAATGCAGATCGCAATTGCTTCTTCATCTTTTTCTATGACACAATCTTGGGTTTGCCTAACTTGGCTTGCGTCAACTTCAGCTGATGCCACTAAGTCATGGCCGTATCTCGCAATCTGGTGGCCACTAATGGCACTCGCTTGTCTCCTGGTACCCCTTTGAATTCAAGAATATCTTCCACCATGGTCAACCAATCTAGAAACTCTTCGGGTTTGATACTCCCATGGAATTCTGGAATATCAATCCTTATTCCACTTTCCTAACGCCTTCTATCATTGTCGTCTACACGTGCCCTCAATTGTCCCTGGGGCGCCTCTTCAAATTGCCTTGGAAGAGTCTCCTCATAAAAATCATCATCTGCAAGAATCCTTTCATAATTTGGATTCTGTTTAGGTTGCTAGTTAGCCCTATTTTGGTTGGCTAACAGCACCCCCATTTGCTCCATTAAATGCTTTGTGCGTTCATCCATCCGTTGTTTCAACTGATCAAGGCGCTGCTCAACCTGTCTAATATGCTCTCGTTCATAAATCTCATCAATATGTTGCTGTCTTTTTGGCGGCATAGCTGCTGTTCTGGACTCGAACATGGGTTTGATACCAACTGACGGAGCAAAAATAAACAGAACAAAGATAAATCTATTACCTATTGATTGATCTAGGATCAATGCCAGGAAACAGCTTCTAAAATCTATTGATTCAAAGGAATTCTAGAAATTAAGCGTCCAAAATTGAGAATTTCGGGAAAATTGGTATTAGGGGTCAAATTCATCAAAAACTGACGTCCAATGTTCACATGTTACATATAAATGGCAAACTAAAAGAAACCCTAACCGAAACTGCAAAGGAAACAATAAATCTAAAAATTAAAAGTAAACCAAAAACTAAAAATACATTTTTCGAGGCAAAAAACGATGGAATTTGGCCAAAAAGTGACAGAGGTCACAGCAATATCGGTGAGTATTGCTCGTTGACCCGTTTTTCGATGAGAAAAGACCCAAGAATCGCCAAAAATCCAAGACTGCCAACTTTGGCCTCATGTTGGCCGCAAAATTGCCGAATCGAGCCTATTTGCCAAAATGGGTCCTACGCTCCATTTTTTTCAAAAATTCCAACTCCGTTTCCAATCCCACATCTGCTACATTCAGATGGTCAGGCTTTTATTTTCATACAACAAGAAAATGCCAAACCTATATAGATGTTAATGATATTTAATTTAAATAAGCTATCTAAGTCCATGGTTTGGATATATTTTTTACTTGTTAACCTCAAAATAGTCCTAATCTAAATGTTCTTGGCCTAGGATTCTTCAGAGCAATTGATTCTATTAAGGAAAAAAGGCATCAACTACATTTGATGAATGAACAAGGTGTTTGAACATATGAATCTACCATGAACAAGTAATGTATATCTAAAATGACAAATCCAGGAACACATATTTAATAAATTAAAAATACTAATGTATCATACCATAATGTTACATATATAAGTCACACTGAGTAATAAAGATATAAGAAAGATGCGACAATTACATAAACAAGCTGCCACTTAAAAATAACAAACCTAAAAAAATGCCCTAAAATAATTATACTTTGGCTACAACAACATAAATAAATTATATCATTATAAAAAAAGTAATAAACATATAAACACACTAACGATCTTATTCTTTCAAATCATCCTTCAAATCAGCATGAGTACTAGCAATGATTTTGGTAAAAGGATGAATATCAAAATCAATAGCATTAGGATTTAGGTGTCATTAATTTGAGATGGTACAATTATCTTATCAAAATAAAAAACATGCATGTTATCGCCAATAGGATTATCCTTAATAAGATAAGATTGCCCACTGTTTTAACCATTATGAGCATCAGAGTTGGCGACCTTTGGATTAGATTTTCTACTCTTTTAACTGTCCTTAACAAGTTGCATGTCATTTCTCATATTTTTATCAATTTAACCACTTTTATGAATATCATCCCCCACATTATCTTTAATTTAACCATTGTTCTGAATATGATCAACCATATGCCTTTTTTAGCTTTTGCATCACCACCAATATTATCTTTCAAGAAAATGTTAACATGTGATACTTTTTGTCACCACCACGAATAGGATCATTCACATTAAATTGAGTTTCTTGCATCTCAGATAATGGACCAATAGCTTACTGGAAATTCTCATAGATTTCTCACATATGGATATTTCAGTTAACTAGGCCTTCATTTGTGCATTATCAGCTTCTTCCACTTTTTCTTATAACATGGCCAAATTCTCATTCAGCTTATCCATTCTCTTTAAAATGTCACCACTTACTCTAGCACGTTTAGTTTTGCTCTTAATATGTACAAATGTGGACTTTTGTTGATAAATAGGAATGGAGACATTTTTACCAAACTTAATCACATCCCCTTATTGAATAAACTTTGTTAGGACACAACCCTTATCTTTTGTTTTTGCAATTTTGTTATTTTTAAATAAGTTGCATTAATCATGTATGGCTACCTTTTCCCTTTAAACATTAACTCCGACTTTCACAATGCATTTAGAAATAAGTCTTGCATATACAAAACACACAAAATCATGCTAGCTCTTGTAATTTTCATCTGCCAACTTAGAGTTATAGAATAAAAAATGACATAACTATGCCATTTTACTACAAAATAGAAACAACGTTGCTACAGACTATGGTTCAGTAGCAAACGTCATTAGCATGCTCGTTTTTTACCCCTAAAAATAAAAGCTCGATGATGAGATCAGACTTAGAGTCACCTAGAATAGACTACTGCAATCATCAAGTTTTTTTCTAAATCTTATTTATTTAAAAATCTGAGATGTTTTCTGAAACCTATCTATTAAACCTTTAAAATTTTTCAGGAATTCGTCTGTTTGATACTGATAGCTTTCTGTCCATAAAACTGGGTAATTTACAGTAAACTCATTTTGTTTGAAAAGTCATTTTTAACCTCACCCAAGCGGTGTGGTAACCTCATGGAAAGCCTTCAGCGTCATCGAAAGAGTTCTTGATGAGTTTTGATGCATTTTTATGTTTTCCAAAATTTAGCGAGATAGGCGAAAAACACTGTCACGGCAGTATAGAAATGTACCACGGCGGTATTGTTTTATACTATGGTGGCACTTTGTTCTTTCTTAGGAAGCATGAAGTGCCACATGGCTCTGTTGCAGCGGCATAGTTTTAGCCGTGGCGGCACTCACTTATTTTTGGAAATACGGCTTTATGTTAAAATGGCACATGTCTAGGGCATCATTCTCCAAACCTACTATAAAACATCATTTCCTGCTGTCAAGAGGAGGTTCTCAACTAGTTTGAGAAAATACAGTAGTATCCTAGGGTTTTCCCTATTCTTAAGAGTGATTCTAGGATTTTTTAGGTTTTAAAGCTAAGAGAAAAGACACAAAGGTTTGGAGATTTCCTTCTATTTTTGGATTGGAGTCTCCTCCTAACCTTTGTTCCTATAAAAAAAGTAAGTGGGTCTTAGGATTAGTGGGGTGTTTGTGAGGTTTTAAGAAAAAAGGAAGAAGCAGGAGAGGAAAAGAATAAAGCTTATTAGTTGCCACCACTTTCAGTGATTGAAAGATCTAAATCCTTTTGAGGGCTACATAAGATCTAAACATCCTTAGCTGCTTTTGTTTTATTACATCTTCTACATTTTTCCTTTAGATCTAGTTAGATCTTTTATTCTTTAGACCCAAGTATGTTTAGGTTTTCAAAGATCTCAAAAAAAGGAACCTTAAAGGCCTACCTTCATTTCTTCCATGAAACCTCATAACTCCACTGTAGAATCAATAAAATAAGATTCTATGTTGGTCCCTTGGCAACTAAGAGGGGGTGAATTAGTGGCCTTCTTAAAAATTTAAATGCAGAATTCGGTGAATAAAATAGAAGTTTTTATAGTGGTTCGACACAAGCTCTTTACCTACATCCACTTCTCCGATTCTCCCTAGAATCGAGTTCCACTAATCACAAATAATTACAAGAGGTTTGAACAAGCTCACCTCAAACTTAGGGTGTAATGCTCACGCTAAAATTTACAGTGACACTTAGTGTTTATTGCTTAGCCAACTAACAAACACTTAAAAATTAATTACAAGAATTAAATGAAGTTGAAATGAATAAGGTTATTGTAAAATTGAATGCTTAGTATTTGTGTAACCTTATTAAGTCTGTTGGAGTAAATATTTATACACACATTGAATAAACTAGCCGTTGGACTGAGATTTAAAAATCTGCTCTGTTTCTTTGTCATTGTCGCGAGCACGGCTTCTTACAGAAATTCATAATGGATTTCCAATGGATACCTCTTGCATCAGCTTTTCATTTAATGCACTAGCTATTGAGCTTGACATTTGTCTTGTCACGAGCGCGAGGACCTTGTCGCGTAGTTGAACATTACAATGGCTACTTTGTGTTATAGTCGCGTGCGAGATGGTTGGTTGTGAGACTTCCAGAGCATGAAGGAAAAAATCTTGGGCCTTTGATGTTTTAACCGCGAGTGTGATGGACATGTCACATGCATGATCTAGTGGTTTTTCCTTGTAACCGCGAACTTCTGTTTTGGTCTCGCACTCAAAGCTTGGTCGTGACACTTCTAGTACTTGATGGAAATTTTCAGAGGCCTGGTGTGCTTGAGTCACGAGCACAACACACGATCGTAAGCTGAAGAGTGAAGTTTGATGTATGGGTCATGGGTGTGACATACTAGTCGCGTGCTCGACGCTAGTGCTAGAGCAAGACTTTAGTTTTTTTTTTTTTGCACTCTTTTTGACTTGGCTTATTTTGGCTAAAATTATAGTTAACTGAACAACATTAAATAACTTGAAACAACATTAGTAACTTCACAATTTCAAGTTTGTTTATCAAATATTCAAGACTTGGTATTTTGGTACCCTGGGTATAACACTCTGGATGTTTAAGAAATTGTAAATAGTCGCATTATAGACTATTGCCATAGGGCACATATA
This sequence comes from Croton laevigatus, assembly GCA_949640765.1. Taxonomy (NCBI): domain Eukaryota; kingdom Viridiplantae; phylum Streptophyta; class Magnoliopsida; order Malpighiales; family Euphorbiaceae; genus Croton; species Croton laevigatus. The sequence goes on along the minus strand of CATIWJ010009746.1, from coordinate 1,034 downwards.
TTGGCTCTAATAGCTAAATGCTTTCAAAAATGAACATTTTATTTAAAAGTTGAAAAATAGTGCCATTTGGAAGATGATTAATACTGTAGAGGCACACCCCAGTGTCGTGGCAGTACTACTATCAGTTAAGAAGGTTCAATCTATTTCAATAAGCTTTTCCGTGTTAATAAAGGTTATGTTTTGTGAAATATAAAGTGAATAAGTGTACATATTTTCAAAATAAGTTTTGAGTGCTAATGGTGTTAGATTTTGCTTATATATATTGCTAAAAGTATTTGTACATCTAGGGTTGCATTTAGAATTTGTAATTATGTATTATTTGTCTATGATTCATGTAGGATATGATTGAATATTAGTTAATAAATAAATGGTTTCCTAAAGCATGTTTATTTATGAATGATTATGGATAAGCATGTTTAAGGGTCTCCCTTTGCATATTTAAAATTGCTAAAAGTATGTGTACATCTAGGGTTGTATTTAAAATTTGTAATTATCTATTATTTGGACCATCATTCATGGAGTATATGATTGAATATTAGTTAATAAATGCATGGTTTCCTAAAGTGTAACACCCCTTAACTCGACTAGTTACTAGCCAAGCAAAGCGTGTCACAACTGATATTTACTAGTATGCAGAACATTACCTGAATTTTTTTTTTCTTTTTATATTGGTGTCTATTCGAACGTCTGACTTTTTGTTGTGCAGCATATGTCATACTAATTGTCTCTGGTGAGCCTGTCTTTATTTGACTGTTCTGGCTACTTTTGTGTCTTTCCGTGACCTACAAGTTTAACAAAAACTAAACTTGCTAAGCATTTTGCTTAGTGGGTACTTTACTTTTACTCAATCAATTTAACACATTAATTATTTACAAATAGCACGTATGTCAAATAGTAACACAGCATTGCAAACAAGGCATCACATGTTCACATCATTGCACATATATATAAAAATGCAATAAATAAAAGCAAAGTACCGAACCTGACTTGACGTCGATTTACTCGTCAGTTGCATTTCGTGTCCTTTGTCCGAC
>CATIWJ010009737.1:0-10051 GCA_949640765.1 Croton laevigatus | reverse complement strand
CTTGTAAGGATTATCGAGACGGTCGTATATCCCTAACAGGTGTATGACATTTGAGCTCTCGAGGTATGCTGGTCCACGATCTATTTGCTTGTATGATTTGAGATTGGATGAGACAGGTGAAAAAAACTGTCATGTGCGAGTGGGAGATGTTGGAATTAATTAACTTAATTTAGTGTTAATTAATTAAAGTCCGCCCATGACTTGTGGATCATGGGTAGATCCGTTTAAGTGTAATGAGTTATTGGGTTATATGGGTAACCTAACCCAACACCTATATATATATACGACCTAATAAGAGATTGGGGTATGTATTGTTTACGTTCAGTATTCTCTCCCTTCCTCAAACTGTTTCATCTCTTTTAGAGCTTTTAGATTGTGAAATAGCGCTATAGGGTTTAATATTCTATAGACGACCTAGCTTGCTAAATCCTGCAACCGCTTCTGCTCGTGGGAATTCGTTCATCAATACGAGGTATTTATGTTTATTCCCTATTTATTTATGTATTTGTTATATGAATTCCTTCAACTATACTGAGAAGGGGCTTAGTTTATATTAGTTACTAACTTGCATAGTGAAATTATAATTTTTTTAGGCAATATAGACTCTCTTAGGGTAAATTTGTCTTAATTTTTTAGTTTAAGACTTTGAGAATGATTTCTGGTTGATTTCTTGTAGCATAAATAATTAAAATTGACTAAATTAGTATAACAAAATAAAGCCAAAAGTAATTTTCCAAACTTGAAGACTAGACTTTGCTAAGGAAACTTTCACAAGTTTAGTAGTCTCATGGCCATTTTGTTTGGGTGATTCTAAAATTTTTTTTTATTACCTAATTTGTACATATACTTTAAGAATATATAATAAATTGTTTAACATAATATATGTCTTTTAAAAAAAATTAAAATTAACCTATGCTTTAAAACTTAAAATTCAAAAAAATATATAAACCCGCGAGCTAATTATCGACTAGTTTTATTAGAGTAGCCAATAATGAATTATCTAGTGACATTAATTCTAATATAAAAAAATAATAATTGGTGGATTATTTCTACAAATTAAAGAATAATAAACTTTTTTTTTAAATTTAATTCTTATTTTTCTTGAATTGAATGGAAAAAACTTCCGCACATATAGTATAACATATCAAACCAATAGAAAATTTTTAATAGGGTATTCGTGATATCGGACAAATAAAGGTTAAAATTGTTCAAAAAATTAAAAAATTTAAATCTTAATAGTTTGATACATGGAAGTACGTACTTCATACATAAAGTGTAAGCAAGTATTTTTATTCTATCATGGCATAAAAATAAGGAACATATGCAAAATGGTGCTTCTTTTCTTTAAGCTATAACTGGAATGATTCGTTTTGTCTAAAGAAAAAAAGAACATAAGATAAAGGAATATAGGTTACTGATTTGAGAAGTAATATAATACTATATACTTAAAGCTATAAAACATTCTTATTTTCGTTCCTTTTCACTTTAGGTGCTTGTAGACTGAAAGAATTTATATTCTATATGATAATAGCATATGAGAATGGGTCATTTAGCTTTGCCTAAAACACCCCATCAAACCTCATTTCTTAAGGTTAAAAATGTCTTTGTAAAATTATATTAATTAAATAAATTAATTTATAGAAGATAATTCAATCAAATTGTATGTTTATAAAAATATTAATAATGTACTATAGATGCTTGAAGCTATTACACATTCTTATTTTCGTTCCTTTTCACTTTATTATAGGTGCTTGTAGATTGGAAAGAATTTATATTCGTTATTTTTTATTTTATTTTATTTTGGAAGTTGTTATTGCTTGAATTTCAAAACCTTATAAATACGAAAACGTACATACAAAATTAAAAAGCACCAAAAATTAGTTTTTAAGCTAAAAACCCCTTCAAAAGAGGTTTCAGCTTTTAAGTTATGCCAAACATTCTCTTAGTGCACACAAACAATTTCTCTCTAGTATTATGCTTCATTAAGTGCATTTATTCGAAACTCACAGTAAAATATCATATCAAATAAACTTATAAGGCTAACTAGCCAATTTAATTGGTTAATAGAAATCTTTTAACATCAATAAGCCCCAAACTTAAGTAAGTAAAATTTGATCCACTTTCACACACCACAAAAGTTTCCTTCTATTCTATAAATCTCTATCCGATTTTTCAAATTTTAGTAAGTTTGTTATTTGATTATGTTAAAAAACAGTGTACGATTTGCATTGCTCTTGTAAATTATATTGCAATAAATTTAGTAGTAGTTATGAATTTCCCATGTTACACTTATATTTACCATAACATTTAGAAAAACACCACACCCAGCGTTTCTATTCTTTAATTATTTTTGAAATAATTTTTTGAATTAAATTTAATTCATTATGAAATTAAGCATTTATGTTGCAATCTATTTTAATTTTCAAATTTTTATATATTAAGTTTTTCTTTGAACATTAGAGATGGGGACATTCGATTTCTAATCTTCTAATCGGTTCAAAGATGTACTTATTATATTCTGCCTCGGCATAAAAACAAGCAACATGCGCACAATGGTACTTTTCTTTGAGCTATAATTAGATATTCGTTTTATCTAAAGAAAAAAGTACATTAAAAAAAGGCTGCTGCTACAGCATTTAGAAAGAACCGATTAATTATTTGTGTAAAGTTCCAAGATTGAATACAATAGATACAGTTTTTAGATTTTGGATATGTACTACAAAATCAATTATCCATGATTGGTTGCAACAGAATCAATTATCCATGTATTTTTACTAACATATGTAGGAGCATGAAAGGACTTACCATCATTACCTGCAGCAGCTATCAGGGGCGGAGCAAACAATTTAGGAGCCTGTTTATTTTTTCAATTATTTTTGAAAACATGGCCCTCTATTCACAATTTAAAAGAGAAAAAATTTCAATCTATACCATTTTAGCCATTTCCAAAACCTATTTATCTTAATAAAAATGATTCCATAATTTAATTAACACCATTACTAATTATATTTCAAAATAAATTCATATATTTACTTTATTTTAATTTGGAGGAATTAAATGAAATACTAAAATAAGTTCAGGGACGATTACTTAAAAATACGGATGGAGGGACTCAATTGAAAGGACACAACAACTTTTGGGCCACGCACGTAATATGTAAAAAGAAGGAGGATCAAAATGAAAATAAGTCGTCTTCAACCATTAGAAATTCTGTAGAATTTCAATTTCGCCGGTATCACTTTCTCTCATCGTTTCTCCTGATTTCGGCGACAAAAAATGGCCAAATAAGGTACTATTGGAATCGTCTTTTTGCCCTCTATCTATTTATAGCCTCAAATCTAATGGAAAATGACCCAGAGATGGTGAAAATTGAGGAAAACTTACGCTGGTTCACTATCATTTTTAATGGTTACCTTGGTTGGTTCTCCCACCTGAGGCCCCCTATTTTTTGGGGCTCTTTGCGATCGAACATGTTACACCTGCCTAAAATCGCCCCTGGCAGCTATCATCGCTGAATGCATCTCACCAGATTCAACATTTGTTCGTGTTTCAGCAACTGCAGCAGTAGATTGGTCCTTCTTCATATTTTTCTTCCGAGATGCTTTGTTGTGATTCCACCAATCTGGATATCCCACCAGCTCATAGCAGCATTCTTTTGTATGTCCCGATTCATTACAGTGAGTGCATTTGTTTGTAGATCTTTCAGTATTTCGACTACCTCTTGGTTTATTCCTAGCAACCATTGCTACAGTTTCTAAGTTTTCCGAATCACCTTTGAATGTAACTCGACGATTTGCTTCACGTTGAATAAGGGCATAACACTCTTCAAGATTTGGAATAGACTCCGTTCTTAAAATATCTCCATGGACTTGTTCAAAACAATCATCAAGTCCAGCCAAGAAGATATGCACTCTCAGTCTTTCAATGGATTTCTTGTATGCTTTAACATCATCAAGGTCCTTCATAACAATTTTATCTCAATGATCTAATTCTTGGAAAATCTCAATGAGTTCACATAATATTCTGAAAGAGATCTTCCATTTTGTTTAGTTGCAAAGGCCTTCTAGTTCAATGAAAAGATTTGCAATTCATCACTTCTATCATAGAATGCTTTTGCCAGTGCTGTCCAAATTGCATAAGCAGTAGGCAATTGGACATTGCATTTTATGATTTCAGGTTTCATTGATATCAATAACCATCTCTTAACTTTTTGGTTTCTTCAGATTTTTCAGATGCTTCTGGTTTTCCATGAATATACGAGAATTTTTCTCTCTGCAATGTGCATTTCCATTAACTGTGACCAAACATCATAGTTGTATTCAGTAAGAATGAAACCTGCATTAAACACTCCTTCAGACTGTACTACAATTGGAATAGAATTGTTCCTTGAAGATTCAGTTTTATCACACATTTTACATTTCGGATTCAGAAGGAAAAAAAAAAGGCTTAGATCAAGAGCCCATGGCTCTAATACCAAGAAGAGATAGAGAATAAAAGAAAAGGAATCCAAAAATCATAGATTTTATTGATTTACAAGAGAGAGATATATATTAGAAAGCTGTCAACTAATAATTTATAGAAACTAATGCTAATTCTCTTGCTACAAATCAGGAGTAACATAAGCTCTAATTATGGCAGTAGAATATTTACAATCTGTCAAGAATATCTCAACACTTACAACATTCAATTTGATATCATTTATATTGATTTTAAGAATAATTTGAAGCGATACATCAAATATTCTGTCAATTGGTTCAAAATGTTCTTTGCAAATTGATTATTCTTATTGTTATGATTTCTCCAATAATAATAAATAAATAAAAGGGAATATGTATTCTCGATTTCTATGATATGCTCATTTTATAAAATTTAGTAAGATTTTAGATATTAAATAAAGCATAACCTAGATTAAAAAAAAAAATTGACATATTGAGAATTTGTGAATGAATATTTATATCTTTTAATATAATTAATAATTTTTATTGCATATTTAATTATTCATTTATTTTTGAAAATTATTGTTTTCTTAAGAGAAAATTATCGTATATTTAGTTCTATATTTCTATAAAAAAATAATATTTATAAATAAACTAAATGTTCTATGACTCAAATGTGCACTCCCATTATTATTTTTTTATTTACTTTTTTCATCTTTCAAATTATTCGTACTAGGTTTCGAAATCAAATACATTGAGTAGCCATTTTTAAAAACTTACTCTGCATTATAAATTGTATACGACTGCGAATATTAAAGTACATAAAATTTTGTGTCTAATTTAAAATACAAAATCAAAATTTTAAAATTAAAAGTCGTTGCATTTTTTTTTACAGTTCAGTAAAAACAATTTACTAGAGGGAAATCGAACAAGCAAGAATTTTTATTCTATCCTGGCATAAAAACAAGCAACATAAGCAAAATGGTGCTTCTTTTCTTTGAGCTATAACTGGAATGAATCGTTTTATCTAAAGGAAAAAAGAACTTAAGAAAAAGGAATATAGGCTACTGATTTGAGAAGTAATATAATACATGCTTAAAGCTATAAAACATTCTTGTTTTCGTTCCTTTTCACTTTAGGTGCTTGTAGATTGGAAAGAATTTATATTCGTTCTTTTTTTTTTCTTTTCTAATTTTGGAAGTTGTTATTGTTTGAATTTCAAAAGCTTATAAATACAAAAACGTACATACAAAATTAAAAAGCACCAAAAATTAGTTTTTAAGCTAAAAACCCCTTCAAAAGAGGTTTCATCTTTTAAGTCATGCCAAACATTCTCACAGCGCAAACAAACAATTTCTCTCTAGTATTATGCTTCACCTATAAGGTTAGAAACAAGCCAATTTAATCGGTTAATAGCAATCTTTTAACATCAATAAGCCCAATCTTTTAACATCAATTAAGCCCTAAACTTAAGTAGGTCAAACCTGATCCACTTTTACACATCACAAAAGTTTCCTTCAATTTTATAAATCTCTACCCGTTTTTTTCACATTTCAGTATGCTTTGTTATTTGATTATGTTTTGACTTTCAGTTTCTAATCTTTTGATCAATTCGTAGATGTTCTTGTTGTTAGACGATCTTGGCATAAAAAGAAGCAACATATGCAAAATGGTGCTTCTTTTCTTTAAGCTATAACTGGAATGATTCGTTTTATCTAAAGCAAAAAAAAAAAAAAAGGAACTTAAGAAAAATGAATATAGGTTACTGATTTGAGAAGTAATATAATATATGCTTAAAGCTATCAAACATTCTTATTTTCATTCATTTTCACTTTAGGTGCTTGCAGATTGGAAAGAACTTATATTCTATCTTATACAATAGTAGCATATCTTTTGGCATATATGTGTGTGTGTATGAGAGAGAGAGAGAGAGAGAATGGGGTCATTTGGCTTTGCTTAAAACACCCCCCATCAAATCTTATTTCTTAAGGTTAAAAATGTTTTTCTATTATATTGATTAAATGAATTAATTTATAGAAGATAATTCAATCCAATTAAAAAAGGAAATAAATCAAATTGTATGTTTATAAAAATATTAATAATGTACTATAGAAAAGAAAGTCTTTATTAGAGTATGAAACACAAACTTTTAATTTTATTTGAAAACTATATATATATATATATATATATATACGGATTAAGTGTTTCATAAGTTTTTAAGGTTTATATATATTTATTTATTTTCTCTTTCATGATTATGTGTTATCTTAACTACCTGCCAAAGATGTGTCCTCATTATATTGGCTTATTATATGTATAACGTGATAGACTAAGTTTCTTTTTCAAAACACCCCATTATTATGATTTTTTTATTAGCAAATAATCAATTTTTTTAGAAATAATATCAATAAAGAAAGCTTTATTTACATCTTAAAAATAGTCTTATAACAAGTAGATTTAGGTTCATAAATTTGAAAAAATAACTAAACAATCCTTTATTCAAACACACATAGCAATACACATCCCAGATGGGAATATCAAACCAATTCCAAACTACTAATACAAAATATAATACGACCACAACCAGAATTACAAATAGACAACAACCTTCCAAACCACACATATAGGAATCTATACAAATGATTCCAATTTTATTTAACCCAAACGAAAAAAACATTCAAAAATTGTTAATTATTTGTGGTAGGCAGAATATACACTATATATGGTCTGAATCACTGAGAGGATAAAAGCCGTAGGTCCAACAATAACACTGAAAATCGCCAATGTCCGATGGCGGCGAAAATACCCACAAATCTCATTCCACGGTCGTTTTGAGTGCTGATATACCTGATATCGAACATCATCAAATTCGTTATGTTCATGGCCAGTAGTATTTTCGGACAAAGAATTGAACAGTTGGACAATAGCTTTAAATTTCTCAGCTGAACTCTGAATAATCCCTTTCTCACTTAATAAAGCTACGTCGTTTTCGGTTCGTGCCAAAATGTGCATCAAATGTACGTAGGATGCTACTTCCCCTCCGCCTTGGACGAGCTCAAAAGCCATGAGATTTAGCAAAATTTCTTCAGTTGTGTCGTGCAGTTGTATCTCTGGAAGTTTGAGAACTCCCTTGTCAAACGACACGTCGTCTAGACGTTTTGTTTCACTTTTCTCGAACTTGATTCCTCGTTGATGTAGCTCTGTTGCTGAACGTTCAAGACCTTCGTACTTCTTGTGACTTGAAGGTGTGATTCTTGGTTTAGATAATACAATGCTTTTTCTGTAGAGATCCAGTACGTGCTTGCATTCTTCTTCTTTATTAATGGGTTCGAATCCTTGGTTCGCCGGAAAATAAAAGTTTAGAATCAGCCTCTTCACTTTAGCCTTTGCTTCGGCCTTCAACAAGAAAAACAAGTAGGATTTCATTAGAATCTAGATTTGAAATCGGTAAAAATTTCAATCATATTTAAGAGCATTATTGTTCTTCTGTACTTAAATTTTAACTTAGCTGAAAATGAATTTTTCTATGTAGCGCCTAATTTGACTATTTTCTCGAACTAAATTTAACATATGGAGTATTAATTAAAAACGACAAATTAAAAGTTGTTTAGTTTAATTTAACGAAAGAATTGTTAGTTTAACAAAAGAATTAATGTTCTTCATAAAGTTTTGTAAATCACTTTTTAGTACACAAAGTCTTCAATGTTTAAAGAAACACATACATAAATTTTTTATATAATATAATCCGACAAAAAAAAAACGTACCTCTGATTTGCCTTCCAAAACTAAGAACTTTTCAAGAACAGTTAAAGGCAATTGATTATCAAGCAGCATCATATCAGTTTTGATTAACGGCTTACAAGCAGTCATCCCACGAAAGCTGAAAATCGGATCAGAATCACCGTAACTAGCATCCGCCGGAGAATCAGAATACCGGAGGATTTCAAGCATGAAATAGCCATCAAGAATGATCATTTGTAAGAAATCATCAATATTTTTAGCCCATGTTTCATTAAGATCAGGGTAAAATTCATTTAACTCCTTCCACATTTCAGTAAAAGAATGAACAAGCGTTGTTATTGAGATTGTGTTAGGCCTCTTCAAAAAGGAAGTGAATACCCTTTGCTTGTGATTCTCTATTGCCTCCGACACCCTTCTCATGTGACTCCCCGTTTCCATGGATTCATACCACTTATGGTGGTAAGGTCCGAATGAAACAAGACGAGGAATGTAAGCTTTCTCGTTCAGCTTTGCAAAAGGGTCCCGTATCCTATCGGTTCCCACTGCCAATCGGAGCATTGCCTTTATCCGTTGAAAGCCTAGCCAGTCGATTATGGTTCCTACATTAAATTTATGACAGCTCTCATAATATTCTTTAATTTTCCATGCTTGAAATGTAGGGATGAGATTAACTTTCAAGGCAAGTGCAACCGATGCGTCTTCAATTTTTTGCATTGCTTTCAATTGATTAGCTACCTGTTTGCAAGACAGACAATAGAAAACAAAAGTACAGTGAAATATATATATATATATATATATATATATATAAGAGGTGGACCCAGAAAATATACATGGAGTGACCGAAATTAAAGCCTCAAAAGGGAAAAAGAAAATAAAAAAGAAAACATGGCTTCGTTTTGCTGATTTTAGGTACTATTGCTTCAGATTTGAAAAAGAAAATGAGAAAAAAAAATCTAGGCCATTAAATTTCTTTTTCTTCATCTTTCAGTTAATTTATTGTTTAATGTACAGTTTGCTTCATTTTTCTTTCTAGTTTCAATCTTTATCAAATTATTATCAGTTATTGGAATTATTAGAAGCTAAGAGCTTCTGTTTGTTGTTTTGTACGCGTAGACTAATTTCTCCAAAAAAACTGCAGAAGTTGTTAGGAAAATCAAATCACATAGGCCGCATGGGGCAAACGGTCCAAAACCATGTTCTTTATCTTCTTATTCCCTTCCTTCTTTGCTTTATATATATATATATATATATATATGACAAACTCATTAAAAGTGAAAAAATGAGCTTGAGTCCATCCTGAATTAAAAAAAAAAAATCCATTAAAATCAAAAATGAATTTAAGTCTACCTGAATTTAAAAAAGAAAAAAAAAAAAAAATATATATATATATATATATAACATAGGAGTCCAGTCCCATCCTCAATTGCATGTGCCTTAAAGGGCAATGATGACTGGTCCCAAAGTTTAAGGTGCTCCATACACAATTGGCATGATGACTAGCCCCAAAGTTTAAGGTGCTTCATGTACAATGTCATTGATCGAACTCGAGATATTGGTTAAGGATAAATAAACTCTTACAGTTTGATTATACCCTTGGGTTTCTTTTTCTACTTTTTTTTTCCTTGTTTAATCATAATTTTTTTTTTGAGAAAGATTATTTAATTATATTTTAATTAAAGTTTAATTTGTAAATCCGCTAAGAGCATCTCCAATGCAACATGAAATTGGTCTTATGCACATGACACATAAGCAAAATAGAAGATTTTTCTAAAAAAAGCTCTCCAATGCTAATGTCTATTTAGAATGTCAAGCTTATGTGGAATTGACATTGTGAAGTTCACTTTCTACTTCTAGAAAGCCTTCTTGACAATGTC
>CATIWJ010009727.1:0-21380 GCA_949640765.1 Croton laevigatus | reverse complement strand
ACCAACTAAGTTAGACTTAAGTAAAGTCAAACTTTGGGGTAATATCGAAAGAGAGCCTGCGATCAGGTTCGAATTTGGTACGTTTTGAATGATTTGGATACGGCCGACAAAATGAGAATTGACTTTGGTCAAAATAGGATGCTCCGGCTATGGGCTTAGAGTTATCCTAGACCGTAAAATAAGTACAGTAAGCTTTATCCATGTGTTCACTAAAGTCCTAGTAGAGCCACTTGAATAATTCAAATAAGTAAAATTGATATTGTTTTATTTATTATTTATTTCAAATGAGTTGATTGTTATTTTAATATTTATTATTGAATTATTTTCATTAAAAGATTAATTATTGCATTTATATTTTTAATTGCATGAAAATATTATTATTGTTATTTTATGGTTAAAAGTATCCACTGAGCGAAATCGCTCAGCAAGTTTAGTTAATTCTGAATTTGTAGGTTTTCTGAAAGACACAAGAAGAATGAATAAAATCAAATAGTATCAGGCTCACCAGAATTGTTTAGCAAGGCATATACTGTGAAGTTAAATCAAGGAATAGTAAAGAAAGCTGGAATCGAATTTATATTATTCAATGTTGTAAACTTTGTAAATTATATTCTAATAAATTGTAAAAATATGAGCTGTATACCATGTAATATGTAATGTGGCACATCTTGGTTCGACCGTAAACGGTCGGTTTAAGGGGTGCTACATATATCTATATATACACGTAATAATATATAATAAATTGGGAGTAAATATAAATACCTCTTATATTTGAATAACGGATTCTCACGAGCGGAAGCAATTGCAGGATCTGGCAAATTAGGTTGTCTATAAAATATTAAATCCTATAGCGCTATTTCACAATCTAAGAACTTTGAATGAGATAGAACAAGTTTAAGAGTGTGAGAGACTAGAGGAATAAGAAACACTACCTAATCTCTTACTAGGTGGCCTATATATAGGTGTTGGGTTATTAGGATTACTCAAGAAGTCTTAAAGCCCATAGGATTACTTATTTAACCTAAGTACCTATTATATATAAATTAGGCCCACCCATGACCCACATGTCATGGGCGGACTTTAATTAATTAATAATATAATTAATTAATTAATTCCAACAGCATGTAATACTTAAGATTTTATAGGGCACATCAATATGGTATTGCATTGAAGAATTGAATTTGTGTGTGTTTGTATGATGATGAGATTGAATAATGATTCGTAAGATTGAAGGAGAGCATGACGGAAATGTCGGCACTTGGAGTTGACTTTACAAGGGAACCTTTGCCAAAATTTTCACTAGAAATGAGTATTAAAATGTTTAAGTAAGCGAAGTACCGAGGTTTTACCTTGAACATGACATCCCACCTTGGCCTGTACATGGATCGAGTTGGGGTGTTACACAAATCCTGAGATCAAGTATACTTTTGTTAAGAACCAATTCATTAATTTTTCGAAATCGAGTGCAAGAAAATTTTCAAGTGACTTAGTTTTGTTAAGGTTTAAAATGTTGATAAAGTTGTTTGATGGTAGGAATGTTATTGTAGCAAATGATGTTTTAAGCAAAATTTTATCCAATATTTAATTTGACCTAGTAGAAGTATTAAGAAGCAAAATAGATCTATAAACTGTTGATTAATCAAGATTAATTCCAATAAATATCTTCTAAAATGTATTTATTCCAAACAAACATGAAAGTATTAAGATGTAAGATAGGTCTATAAACTGTTGATTAATCAAGATTAATTCTAGTAAATAGCTTCTAAAATTTATTGATTCCAAATGAATACTAGAAATTAGACATCCAAAATGAAATTGGAAAAATAATATTATAGTTCAAAAACATCAAGAATTGCATACATAACCTGTTATTGCCCCTATTTATATTAGATAGGTTAAGCCCTATTCCTTTCTAATAGCTTGTAAATCTAACATGTTTTTAGTTTCTAATCATGTACTTATTTGATGTTTACCATGCTTAAATATGAGATTCTCTTTAGTTTTTTTTTATTTTAATTAGGGATTGTTGGATTTGATAAAAAAAAAAAAAAGAAGTATATGGAGCATAAATATGGGAGTTTTAGAGCATTAGAGTTAAAGCTAAAGGATACTTAGACATTTTCGATGCTGTCAGGAGTTGCCAATGAGCAGAGAAAGTGTTGCAGACTGAAGTCAATTGAGCCATTCACCCATAACCTTACCAGACATTTTTGGCTTAATTAATAGCCAAGGAAGAATACTTCAACACTATTTTATAGGGCAATTTTGTAATATTAATGTGGGTCTTAATTTTTTATTAATATGTAAGTGCAATTTAAGTATTTAGGAGGGCATTCTTACTCACCCTCAAGATAGTTATGTTTTTAGGTTTTATTTTCCAGAAAGTTGATGTGTTTCCCATAGCCGTTCATGGCTAACTTCTCCTTTTAAGTCAAGAGATAATTCAAGGTTGAAGTTTTTCATGATCGTGAAATCTTAACATGCTTTAACTACTCTTTAATTTACATTGCATTTATGTCTTTTATGTGGCTTATTCGGAAAATATATCCTTAGTGATTTTCTGTTATTTGATCAAACAGGACGTATTGTTCAATTAATAGAAATTTACATAGCTAATCAATTAGGGTAAATCAGTAATTATTTAGTCGAATTGATACAAGTAACGATTGGTATAACTTGATTGTGACCAAGCTTTTGGGTTATATTAAGTAAAGGCATAATCTAATTTAAATGAATTCTCGTAGTATTTGTTGGTTAGGACAAGGTTTTTCTAGTTTTTAATCCAATTGGCAAACTAAATCTTTTATCGTAGTTAGGGTTGTTTATTAATTAGAGGTTATTATTAAATCGTATCTTAATAATCTAATAATAAGGAAAGATTGGTTAGGCGGACGTTCCCTTCCGTTATAACTTGTCTACAATATTAAATTAAAGAGTTATCCTAGAGTCAATGATCAATCTATGTGAAATTTATACTGCGAATTACCTTTGGCTAAGTTTGTTTCCCATTGATTTCGAATTTTAATTTATTTGCTGTCTTATTTTTGTTTTTGATAACCAATATCAGAAATCCCCCTTTTCTCACTTTTAAATTTCAGTTTCACAGTTTCAGTTCTGATTAACATTTTCTCACCCTATTTGCAGATTTTGTCATTGTTAGGAAGAGCATGTTTTTATTTTTATTGGTTTCGACAGTCGTCACTTTCTTAAGGAGAAAAAAATCCTAATTAATAGAAATTACTAAATAGTAGTCCTAAATACATAAGGATACTAATAACTAATCCTAAATAGAGAAGAAAATAGAAAATAAAAGAAAACTTCCTAAACAATTAGAAGAATCTTAAAATAATAAGGAAACATAATTAAATTCCTAAACAACTAGGATACTACCCATATCATTCTCCCCGGATAGAAAAACCTTGGCTCCTGAGCCATAAGAATAGAATCAACTTGTGTGAACTTCTCTTTGGAATGAGATATACTTAGAGCTTTCTTAATAGTGAACAACATTACAAGCCATTCAAATAATCAATCTTTTTATGGATAAGTAAAGTTGATTCAACACAAACACTTCCACATATTTGCACTAGCACTCCATATGCTACTTCCATCATATGGTTCTCTTAAGTAATTTAAGTTGATCTACTAATGAAATCAGCCGCAAAATAAACATCTTTCACTATTGTATACTCTTTTGGCAACTCAATGGTATTGACATCCATAAACAAACACTTATTTGAAGAACAATCTTCTTTCAATATCACAGTCTCAGCTTTTCGATGTTTTTGTTCTTCTATTTTAGAGGTACTTTCTTTGATAGGTAACACATCAATTTCTTGCTCTTTCTCGTCATAATACTTATAAAAAATTCACTCTTTAAATTTCATTCAATCAACTCCCTCCTTAACTTCTTGATAAGAATTATAAAACAGCTCCACTCTACCTCGCACCCCTTAGTTTACCGTTCCAACTTTGTGGTTAACATCATCATGTAGCAATCACTCCTCTAATCTACCTCTTGTATCTTTATTCACGATTCTAGTTTTATAAAAAAAGCTTACATCAATGATTTCATCTTCAACCTCAAGATCTTTACAAATCTTAGGTTATTTGTGGCCACTTTCCGAAATCTCCATTCTAGCTTCCACGAGTTCTTGACGCTACAAGACTTGTACAACCCAGGTAAATTCTTCAATGAGTTTCTATATCTCAGCCATCTCAATTTGTTGGAGCTGATTACCTCTACCTTCAGTTCTGCTTCTGCTAAATATGGTTTAGAACATCCTTAAAAAAAGAATCCATACTCTCTTTTTGTGTGCTCTGATACCAACTGACGTAGCGAAAGTATTAAGAAGCAATATAGATCTACAAACTGTTGATTAATCAAGATTAATTCTGGTAAATAGCTTCTAAAATCTATTAATTTCAAACGAATACTAGAAATTATGCATCCAAAATGAAATTAGGAAAATAATATTATTGTCTGAAAATATCAAGAACTATATACATAACTTGTTGTTGCCCTTATTTATATTAGATAGGTTAGAAAGGAGAAAAGAGTCATAATTAATAGAAATTAGTAAATAGTAATCCTAAATACATAAGGATACTAATAATTAATCCTAAATAGAGAAGAAAACAAAAAATAAAAGAAAACTTCCTAAACAATTAGAAGAATCCTAAAATAATAAAAAAAATATAATTAACTTCCTAAACAACTAGGATGCTCCCTGCATCATAATTGTATCAATGCAACAAGTTTGGTTCAGATTCAAATTTAAACAGATTCAATTTGAAATTCAATGTATGTAATACAAAATTATAAGAAAGCTGAGTTTTCAATCAATGTTCAAATTATTTTAAATTTGAGCTCAAATAAAAAAAATGGAAATCAAGCTCTATCATGTTATCTTTAAAAATAGCCTAATTGTTATATGTAAATTTGTACTATTAGCATAAGCATTGCTAATAGTTGAGTGTAATAATGTTTTTATCATTGGATTAATAGTTTGTTAATTTAATCTTGGACAATATTACTATTTTAATTGTAGTTGTTCAGCAACAACTCAATGTTTTAATCACATTTTTATTTATTCATAATATACATCTCTAACCAAATTTTACGTTTCTGGAAAAATTTTGTTCTTAAACATTTTATTAATAATAACCTTCGCTAGTTCCACTAATTCCAAAACAAAACGGCAACGTTTTTCTAGAGATCCAAAGCTTTTGTTATCATTCACTAAATCTTTTAACAACTAATCACTAACGTAACTAGTTAAAATGGAAACAAAATGATAGGTGAAGAATTTTTGTGTGGACAAAGAATGCAATGCGTCCTGCAATAATTATTTTTAAGACATGAATAAAGTTTATTGTATACAGTAAAAAGCAAATTCAAATTTGATGATTGTAAAATGTCAAAAACTTGTAACACCCTATGTAGGCCCCGTTGGAAGACCCCGAAGGAGTGCTACCTTCTGGTATTGGAGCCGTGTTACCAAATTATGTGTTAATTTTTTTTTTGGTGGACTTATGCTTAGTATGTGAGTTTCATTATATACTTAGCCAAATTTTAACTTCATTTTTATGGAAAATTCGCCAAAGATCCGACTAGGAATGGACAATCCGTGAATAGTAACAGCGACCGATCGAGCAGTCCCTGTGACTATTCACTGGGATCCCTGCAAGAAAAATTTATCCCAAACACTTCGGCAATCGTCCTTATACCCTCACCCCTCATATGAACAAAAAATGAACACTTCTATAACATAAAGCAGTAAACTCAACTCAAACAGCATGTTTAATAGTTACTGAGGATTTAGATACACTAGTATTTATCTGGGAGTACTAATTATGCTTATATACATGCCACTACTAATGTTTCAAAATGTTACAGAAAGGTAACCTTAGCTGCTGCCTTCAAGCTGGAGGACTAATGTAGATCTGTTTATGCTATGCTTCTGACCTACGAGTTATAAGAAATAACTCGTTAAGCATTTTAGCCTAGTGGGTACCTTAACTTATAAAAGTAAATAAATAACGCAATAAAAAGTAAGGAAATAAGAAAGGAAGTTCAAATTACAAAATGGTTTTGAAACGGAACGAGTGGTCAAGTAAAAAGCAATGCGTGCAAATAAATAAGAACATTTACTAAGTTAGCATTTTATTTACTTCGCTCTACTGGTCACTTAGTGGAACTCGGGATAAGGCAGTACAATGAAATCCAACAATGATACCATACTCAATAATTACAGTACAGTTGTACTAAAACCACTGAACAGTTTCCATATCAGATAAACAATAGTTATGCATTACAAGCAACTCCGACCTTGGTGTCAATTAGGTGCCAAACCCATACAATGATCACAATAACAATGAACTGCGGACCGCTTTGACAGTGTTATATGACGCGTCATATCCTTATCACCTAGTTCGACTCAAACGGAGTAAAGCTTTGGGACTTGAAAATATAAGTCATGTATATCAATGGACATATAATTCATTCATTTTTCAATCAACCTTCACTCACACATACTTGAGAGAATACCATTCGCATAGTATTTGACAAAATGAATAGTGACTCAAAGTATACTAAATGAATAGTATTTTGCAAAAGGAATAGTAAATTGGTGAACTTTGACAACTTAAAAGAGATAGCATATAACCCATTCAAAGCCACTTTAGGTATCCAAAATGTCTCATATGCATCCCTTTAAGTGTCCATAGGTCACCTACACAATATTTTTTAAAGAGTTGGAAGTTTTATCATTGAAATCTTTAAGGTACAAAAATAACCACTTTTGGTTTTTCTTAAGGGACCATTCGGCCCACATCAATGCACCAACGAGTAAGTGCATTTTTTTCATGCAAAAATTGTTTTTAAACTCCTTTCAATATATTATGAAGAGAAGTGAAGTCCTTTTGCAAAAATCCATTTTCGATTTTTAATGAAAATTCATCAAAGTTTATGCTCACTTTAAGCAACTTTGCATGTTTGCTTTCATATGTTTCCATTGATCACCCAAATTATGTTTTGACAACTTGTAACACATATATAGAACTTATAAACACAAAATCATAGCATTAGAGATGCTAGGCCATTCGGCCATAACAAGAAAATCAAAGGGAAATTGAAATTTTACATAAGTTAAGGTACCAAACCTTGTTTCTAGCTTTCCCAAGCTTTTCAATGGCCTTCCTCTATCCCTTCTTCTTGTTTGCCTATGTAATTCACACTTCCATAATGTTAGCATAAACCCTAGGTATGGAAACCCTAAGCTACATAATTAATTCTTGCAAACCAAAGTGAAATTCAAGTTTATTTAAGCTTAAATCACCATTTTTCACCATTTCCTAACTTCATCTTCAACCTCCATCAAGAACCCTAACTTTCCCCTTTTCTTCCATCTTAGGGTTCACATCATACACATGCAAAACTAGTGATTCAAGCCTAGCCATAGGTTATAAACTACCTAGAACTCAAAATCATAACAAAAAAACTATGAAAATTCAAGTTAAAAGTGAAAGTTACCTTAGAAAATTTCTTCTTCTTCCTTTAGCAATGGGGGCCAACGTTTTTTATGAAGAAAATGACCAGATTTTAGTCATTTCATGCTATTTATAGGCCTCACTAATCACTTGCACCTTTGCCCACTTATTCCCACTTTTTTTATTGGTTTTCAAAGTCAAGTAAACATTTCCATTGGCTAGGATTGAGTTCAACCTTCCAAACCTCCAAAACTTGACCAAACCTACCCTAAACTCACCATATGAGATTACATGGGATTTAATTAGGCCAAATGACAAAAATGCCTTTCATAAGAAACCCGACGTATCTTTTTATGCATGCGTTTTTTGGAAATTTTGTGACGCTTTGTTGCTGTAACACCTCTTAACCCGACTATTTTCTAGCCGAGCTAAGTGTATCACACAACTAATGCTACATAGTATACAAAGCATTATTACAATTGACTAAAAATAAAATCTACAAGTAATTATAATACTGAATATAAAATTTCTTTTGTCTTGATTCGCTGGTCACCTAGCCTTCTAGCTTCGTTGCACAGTATATGCTTTTCTAATGTTTATAGTGGCTGGTCTCTTCTCGACAAATCTGGATTTTTTGGTGTCTTTTCATTACCTACAAGTTTAGCATACACTAAACTTGCTAAGCATTTCGCTTAGTGGGTACCTTATACTTATTTAAAATTAATTCATACTCTAATTTCACATATAAAATCACATATAGCAAACAATTGCAGTATATATCATAGTAGCACAAAATTTCTAAATTATATTTGCACAGCTTATTTATTTAAATATAATTAAACAAGCATAAAGTACCAAACCTAACGTTTATCGTTACGCATAGCTCCCATTTTTCTTACGTATCGTTGTCTTGAACTAATTTCTGCCTCACCGGCGATGAAGTCGGACAGTGGAGATAGGAAGCTGGATCTTTCATGGGTTTCTACTTTCTTTTTATTTTAATAATTAAAATTCTGAATTTAAACTTGAATTCCGTTCTCTCTTTTGCTCTTCCTCTCGTATCTCTACTCTCTATTTTCTAGCTTCTTTTCTCTTCATTTTTCTTCTTTTCTCCTCCCTTTGTTTTTGTGCATAAATGGGTATATATATATATATATACATACACTTTTTTTCAAACTTTGCTTTCCTTTCCTTGTTCCATTTGTTACCATTATTATTACTATAATTATTATTATTATGACTTTACTTCTTCTCCACTCTTTCTTAGTTAATCTAAATCTTCCATTTGTGTTTTTAATATGCTCTATACGTGTCTTTCCTTCTTTTTCATATTTTATTATTATTTTTTTCTTTCTTTACCTATTTTACATTTATCCTAACTTATCATCACCATCATTACTATTATTATTATCATATATAACCACCTCATCTATTCTTTTTTTTTCCTTCTTCTACACGTGTGTGTACATATATATGTACATATACATATATATATAAATATATATATATATATATATATATATATATATATATATATATATATATATATATTTATTTATTTTGCCACTTGTTACTTTTCTAAACTCTTCTCTATTTTTCTACCATTTTCTTTTCTTCCTTTTTATTTTTACGTTCTACACTCATCTTCTTATCATTATTATTATAATTATTTATTACTATCTTCTTTCACTTGTCTTCTACATTTATTTATTTATCATTATTATTATTATTATTATTATCCTTATTTTCATCCTTCTACACCATTATTCATTCTTCTCTTACTACCACTACTACTACTATTATTATTATTATTATTATTATTATAATTCCTACCAACAATTTTACCCTTATTAAACTTTTAATTTATATTTTATACATAAATTTGTATTTATATTTTCCATTCTCATGAAAAATATTAATTGTCTTAACTCCAATTATTTTTATTTTACTGTCGAATTTTCGATAGACACTGATTATAATCTTTATATATATGTACCTTATTTATTAACTAGTTTCAAAAATTTAAATTTACTTCTCCAAACATTTAATCTATTATTTCGATTATTAACTAATATTATTGTATTTCTAATATCACAAAGTTTGGGATGTGACAGTTGCGACCAGTAAACTCTCAAGATTTCATATTTAATATTAGTTTTGGGCAGCATTAAGACCCTACGTAATTTTTCGGGAAATTCCATTCAGGTACTCAAAGCTTCCTCGAAAGCCCGTTGAGCTCCTTTGGCATACCTTTAGGGGTGGGCAAAACTGAACCGTAAACCAAAACCGAATCGAATAATTCGGTTAACCGATTTTTACGGTTTGATTTTGGTTCTTAAAATTTGTAAACCAAATTTTTGGTTCAATTTTTGGTTTTGGCTGTCGGTGAACCGAACCGAACTGATTTATTGAAACGGAGTCGTTTTATGTTCAACCTACTAATAATACCCTAATTTTAAACTCCTTTCTATTTTTCAGCTTCATTCTTCGTTCGTTTTGCACATCTCCGCCGCTCTCCCTCTTATCTATCTCTCTTCTTTGCTCTTTGAAGAATCTTTATCGCCTCAGCTTCATACCATCAGCCGGAACACCGGTCGCCTTGCCAGTGCCTCCGCCGCAGACCTCTTCCGCCAAACCGTCGTTGTCCCATCATCGCCTCGCCTCTGCCATCCGATAAGTTTAGCTTCATTGTTGGCTTTTCTTCAGTTCTATTTTCATGGGTGATTTATTTATTTTTACTTTGATCTTTCTTTCATTTTTAGGCATTTGGGTTAGTTGGTAGTCTATATATTTAATTTATATTTATATATACAAAAATAGAGAGAGCAGAGAGTTGTAAATTACTGTAATAATGGTGATGATTATCGGTGTATAAAGAGATTATAGCGAAATTAAAGATTTAAATATTTTAAAGATTGAAATTTTGTTAACAGATATTTCACCCGTTTCGTAGTTTGGATAAACAGGGGATTTCTTCATCATTGTCTGAAATTGAAACTAATAGAACTTTATAATCAGAGAATCAAAATTCATTGACGAATAAGTAAAACCTACTTATTAAAAGGTAAGTGTGAAAAATTGATAACTAAGCTAGGTTTGTTGGTAGTAATCATACTTTAAGGAATGGAATGGGTCCAATTTTGTTTTTGATATGAGTTTATTTTCCTATATAATATATGTTCAATTTTATTTTTTTGTTTCTTATATTTTCATCCGTTAATGTGTAATGTGTATGTGTTTCCTTTGTTTCATAGTGTAGATAACAATGGAAGTTGACTCTGGATCATCTTCTCCAAGTAATGAAAATGTGGGTTCTATTGAAGGTGGTGGAAATGAAAACAGTGGCCATACGACTTTACAATGACCACCAATCGATGGTGGAATTGAAAACAGTGGCTATTCGACTCAACGACCACCAATTGGGAAGAAAAGGAACAAATCACAAGCATGGGATCATTTTACAAGAAATCCAGATGACCGCAACAAATGTAAGTGCAATTATTGTGATAAAGAATTCTGTTGTGATCCTAAAAGTAATGGTACTAGTGCATTGAATGCCCATCTAAATAGATGCAAGCAAAACCCATATATTAATGAAATTAGGCAAGCAAAGTTAGTATTGCACCAATCATTAACTGAAAATAAATCTGGTATGGGGACGCTATCTATGTGGAAATATGATCCCGAAGTCATTAGGAAGGCCCTAGTGAAAATGATTATTATTAATGAATTGCCTTTTAAATTTGTTGAGGGTCGGGGTTTTAAGAGATTTTGCATGAAATTGAATGCCAAATTCAGTGTACCTAGCAGATATACTATTGCCCGTGATATTTTGCAGCTATACGCAGATGAGAAAACTAGATTAAAAGAATTCCTTAAATCTTGCAAATCTAGGATATGCCTTACTACTGATACTTGGACTTCAATACAAAGGATTAATTACATGGTTATTACTGCACATTTTATTACTGATGATTGGAAATTAATAAAGAAAGTGTTGTGTTTTTTTTCATTTATAGTCATAAGGGAGAATCAATTGGTAAGGATATTGAGGGTGCACTTGTAGAGTGGGGGGATTGATAAGATAATGACTATAACTGTTGAAAATGCTTCTTCAAATGATGCGGCAATCGATTATTTGAGAAACAAACTTAATAAGAAGAGATCAACAGTTGCAAAAGGAGCTTATTTACATATGAGATGCATTGCTCATATTATTAACTTAGTTGTCAATGCGGGAACCAGAGAAATTGATCCTTCCATTGCGAGAGTCAGAAATGCTATTAGGTATGTTAAGTCATCTCCCTTTAGGTTGAAACATTTCAAAGAGTCTGTTGAATCTGAAAATATTGATTGCATGCATGGGTTGTGTTTGGATGTGCCTACTAGGTGGAATTTTACTTTCTTAATGTTACGTGCTGCTGAGAAGTATGAGCAAGCATTTGAGAGTTATAGTGATTTCGATTCCCATTATGAGTCATCCTTCAAAGAAGATAATGGCAAACCTGAGATTGATGATTGGAATAAAGTAAGAAAAATGGCTAGTCTTCTAAAAGTCTTTTATGACTTAACTCTTCGTGTATCCGGCACATTGTATGTTACTAGTAACTCATTTTTTACTGAGATAAGTAATGTGTCTTTTATGTTACAAACTTGGATGAAGAGTGAGGATGACACAAGGAAGCATATGGGAGAAGTTATGAAAGGAAAGTTCGACAAGTATTAGGGTGATTGTGGTCAGATGAATAAACTCATATACATAGCTTCTATTTTTGATCCAAGGGACAAAATGGAGTATATGGAATCTTTTCTACAATAAACACATGGTTTGGCAAAGGGAACTGAATTGTTCAATTTTATTAAATTATCCTTAAATGAGCTTTTTGAAGAGTATGTAAAAGCAATGGAGAAGGCTACCATCGATACACTTGTGACCAATTCAAATGCTACCATTGATGTAGAAGATGATAGGGGTGAAGAAGTAGTAGATTTGAGAAAAGTTTTTAAGAAACAGAAAATTGAATGTGGAGAACTTGTAGGCCACAAAATAGAATTGGAAAAGTATTTGGGGGAGTCTCTCAAAAAAAAAATGTTAAACCTTTTGACATTTTGGGTTGGTGGAGAGTTAATTCCATGCGGTTGCCTATTCTTGAAAGAATGGCACGAGATATTTTGGCTATTCCTATCTTCACAGTGGCTTCAGAATCGGCTTTTAGTGAGGGATGGAGAGTTCTTGATGCATTTAGGAGTTCTTTGAATCCTAATACAGCCGAAGCTCTTATTTGTACTAGAGATTGGTATAAGGATGACGGTGAACCTCTGTATGTTGAAGAATATATTGATGATGTCTACAACTTTGATATTGGTAAGTAGTTATGGTTTTAGTTCATTTAATTTATTTTAACATTATTTACATTTTAATTGTATTGAAATTAACTTCTTTAATATTGTTCATTTATTTTTTAGATATGTCAGTCCAAGAAAGTAGCTCAACGTTTGCCTGCCTTATTTCTCTTGATTGATAAGATGAGATTTCCATGTGTCTTGCTTGTATTCTGAAGCCATTTTGTACTTATATTGAATTTTGATGTTTTTAATTGTGTTGTTATTTTTTATGAACATTGGAGGTTGGTTATATTGCTTTTTAAATGGGTGTTATGTACTTAATTTAGTAGTTTATTTGAACTTATTATGGATTTTTTATTTGTATTTTTTATTCAATTATGGACTTAAAAGTGTTGAATTTTAGGTGTGATGAATTTAATTATGATAGGCAGGTTGTGAAAATGTTTGAAACAAGTGATGAAATAATGAAATTGTATATTGGCTATCAAATTCGAGGCTGCCAAAATTGTGACTAAAATTTGGTTTAAACTGAAAACCAAATCGAACCGAACCGAAAATACAGCTCGGTTTACATTCGATTTTTAACATATTGGTTCAGTTTTTGGTTTATAAAAATCACAATCGGTTTTGAACCGAAAACCAAATTTTGGTTCGGTCCGATTTTGCCCACCCCTACCTACCTTTGCCTTCAGATGCGATGGTCGTTCTTCCAAAGACTTTGTTTATAATACATTCTTCATTATTTACAATATTTATAGTCTCCCATAAAGGTTTTTAGACTGACGCCTGACGTCGGAGCACTAATGGGTCCCGGGTCGGGCGCACATGTAGCACCTGCTTAGCGCTTCCGACAAACAGATGTTACATCTCCTCCCTACTAAATTTTAAGCTTCGCCTCGAAGCTTAACCAGATACAAATAAGTAAGGGTATTGCTCTTTCATGATATTCTCAGTTTCCCACATTGCTTCTTCCACCTTGTGGTTTCTCCAAAGAACCTTTACCAGTGGAAACTCTTTATTTCTGAGCACTTTGGTTTCACGAGCTAAAATTTTTATTGGTTCTTCTTTGTACGATAGATCTGGCTCAATTTCCACGTCTTGAGCTTTTAAAATGCATGAAGGGTCTGAATGATATCTCTTTAACATTGAAACATGGAAGACATTGTGTATCCTATCTAGTTCCGGTGGTAGGGCCAGCTTGTAGGCTACCAGTCCAATGCGTTCAATGATTTCGTATGGCCCAATGTACCTTGGACTTAGTTTGCATTTCTCTCTAAATCTTAATACTTTTTTTCATGGAGAGACATTAAAGAAGACTTTATCTCCAATCACATATTCCATTTTTTTTCTTTTGAGGTCGGCGTAAGATTTCTGTTGGTTAGACGCCGCTTTCAAATTGCTTCAAATAATTTTATTTTCTCTTCTGTATCTTTGACCAAGTTTGGTCCTATCATCCTTCTTTTGCTTAACTCGGTCCAGCAAAGTGGTGACTGACATTTCATTTTGTATAGCGCTTCGTATGGGACCATTTGTATGCTGGATTGGTAACTATTGTTATGCGCAAATTTCATTAGGCTTAAATGTCTATCCCAACTTCCTTTAAGCTCTAGGACATAGGATCGCAGCGTATCTTCTAGGATTTGAATTATCCTTTCCGACTGTCCATCCGTTTGTGGGTGAAATATTGTACTAAACTTTAACTTAGTTCCCAATGCAGTGTGTAGTCTTTCCGAAAATTTCGACGTGAATCG
The DNA here is from genome assembly GCA_949640765.1 of Croton laevigatus. Classification (NCBI taxonomy): domain Eukaryota; kingdom Viridiplantae; phylum Streptophyta; class Magnoliopsida; order Malpighiales; family Euphorbiaceae; genus Croton; species Croton laevigatus. Next base: position 6,792 of record CATIWJ010009727.1, on the reverse strand, counting down.
TGGATCTCGGTCCGAAATGATGGAGTTTGGAATTCCATGTAGTCGTACAATTTCTTTGACGTATAGTTCAACAAGTTTATCCAAAGAATAGTCCATCCTAATAGGTAGAAAATGTGCATATTTGGTAAGTCGATCCACTATCACCCATATAGAATCATGCTTATCTTTTGTCATTGGTAAGCCTATAATGAAATCCATGGTTATCTCTTCCCACTTTCATGTCGGTATGTTTATTGTTTGGAGTAACCCAGCAAGTAGTTAGTGTTCTGCATTAACTCGTTGACAAGTTAAGCATTTAGTTACATATCTCACAATATTCTTTTTCATTCCAGGCCACCAATACAATTTCTTCAAGTCCTAGTACATTTTTATGCTTCCAGGATGCATGGCATAGGGAAAATTGTGGCCCTCGTATAAGATCTGTTCCCGTAGTTCTCCAGTTCTAAGCACGACCAATCTTTCTTTATAATACAGCACGTCATCTGCTCGTAGTTGAAAGTTATCTCCTCGATTTTCTTGCTTTTGCCTTTTTCCACTTTTTCACGTGTTCATCCCTTTTTTAAGCTTTCTTGATTTGTTGTAGCAGTATGGGTCATACGTGCATTTAAGCTATTACAGCTTTGTCCTTTGTCTCCTCTATCGTTATCCGTATCGCACGTATTGCTGATACTAATTTTCTGCTAAGTGCATCTGCTACTACATTGGCCTTGCCCGGATGATAATTTATGGTATAGTCGTAATTGGCCAATAATTAGAGCCACTTCCTTTGTCGCATATTCAGATCCTTTTGATACGGCAGATACTTTAGGCTTTGATGATCAGTGTATATGTAGTACTTTTCTCCGTAAAGGTAGTGTCGCCACGTTTTAAATGCCAATACAATTGCGGCTAACTCTAAATCATGTGTAGGGTAGTTCTTTTCGTGTGGCTTAAGTTGCCGAGAAACACACGCCACTACTTTTCCTTCCTGTATTAATACACAGCCAAGCCCAATATGTGAGGCATTACTGTAAATTACATAATCCTTTCCTGGTTTTGGCTATGTAAGCACAGGCGCTTCGGTGAGTCTAGTCTTTAATTCTTCGAAACTCTTTTGGCATTTGTCCGTCCATTGAAATTTTACATCTTTTTGTAAAAGTCGGGTCAAAGGTGCCACAATAATTGAGAATCCTTTTACAAATCGTCTGTAGTATCTAGCCAATCCAAGAAAACTTCGTACTTCAGTTACTGTTTTTGGAGGTTTCCATTCCAACACTGCTTCTACCCTAATTCCTTCAGCCGATATGATATGCCCTAAGAAAGCCACCTCGTTTAACCAAAATTCACATTTGCTGAGTTTAGCATATAATTATTTTTCTCTTAATGTCTGTAGAACAATCCTAAGGTGTTGGTCATGTTCTTCTCGAGTTTTGGAGTACACTAATATGTCATCTATGAACACGATGACAAATTGATTTAAGTACGAGTGGAATATCCTATTCATTAGGTCCATGAATATTGCTGGTGCATTTGTAAACTCGAATGGCATCACTATGAATTTATAATGCCCGTATCGGGTTCTATATCTTCTTCTTTAATTCTCAATTGATGGTATCCTGATCTTAGATCAATTTTTGAAAACACTCCTACACCTCTAAGTTGATCAAACAAATCATCTATGCGCGGTAGAGGTTTTTTGTTTTTTATTATCAATTTATTCAACTGTCAATAATCCACTCATAACCTTAATGATTCGTCCTTCTTTTTGACGAATAGCACTGGCGCTCCCCATGGTGATACGCTGGGTCGTATAAATCCCTTGTCCAAGAGTTCTTGCAGTTGAGTTTTAAGTTCTTTGAGTTCCGTTGGTGCCATTCAATAAGGTGCTATTGAGACTGGGGCTGCTCCTGGATAGACGTCAATTCCAAATTCTACCTCCCTTCTGGGTGGTATATCGGGCAGCTCTTTTGGGAATACATCTGGAAACTCACAAACAGTGGGGATCTTTTGTAACTCATTGGTTTCTTTCTTCGCTTCCAGTGCATATACTAAATACGCTTCACACCCTTTTTGCACTAATCTCTTGGCTGTCATAGCTGAGATGACATTGTTTAGGTAGTCTCTTCTTTTCCCTACTAAAGTGACTTCCTCTCCTTTCGGAGTTCATAGAGTCACCCGCTTCCGCTCACAATCTACCAGTGCCTTATGTTTGGATAAGCAATCCAAACCGAGAATTACTTTAAATTCTCGAAAAGGCAATGCCATTAAATCTCTGAGAAACTTCTTCCTATGAATTTCAATCGGGCAATTTTGGTATACCTTTCTTGTAATTACTTCGTCTCCCAAAGGACTAGTAACTTTCATTCCAATTTCCTCCATTCTTACGTTTAAATTTCCCAATTTTGGATTCGTTATGCATATATATAAGTGTGTGGAGCCTGGGACTATTAAAGCATAAGTGGGAGTATTAAACATATGTATCTGACCTGCTATGACGTCTGGTGCGTCCTCTTCTTCTCGTGCTTTCATAGCATACATCCTAGCAGGTGTTGAACTTTCCGGCTTACTTGCTGCTTCAAACTGTGTTGGTCGGCCACCTCCTCGACCTCGACCTTTTCCTCTTCCCGTACCTACGTTTGACCATTTCGACGGTGCGAAATTCATATTCCTCGCTCTGGGACAATCCTTTGCTATATGATCGGATGATCCACACACCAAGTATTGCCCCGTTAAAAACCAACATTCCCCAGGATACCGCTTGTGGCAGTACTCACACTGAGGATATGTGAACTTCTCCTCCGTTATACTATCAAATTGATTTGATCCGCCGCGGCCACGTCCGGTATGGCAGCATATACACATATATCTACTCTTTTATGTCCTACATGGCATGTATATAAAGCAATAAGAAATACACACACATATATATAACAAGCATGGTTTTATTTATTTATATATGCTTTTTCAACACACCATCTGATCCCCTAATATATACAACAAAATTTGGGGTTAGTCCTACCAGGATGTTTGTAGCAAAAATATATACAAATATATACAAACTAACTGCTCCCCCTCTCTCTCACGGCCTAGTGCTAGGCCCTTCCCCAGGTCGGACTGGGGGAGTAATGCCACCCCTCCTGGGGGGATAAGTAGCTGAGTCTGACCTCTTCCCTGGGGGTCCTCGGCATCAGCTACCGGCCCCGACTCCTGCTCCGAAACTACACCGTCATTGGAGCGCTGGACATTCAACTCCTCCTCCACTCGCCTTACCCGCCTTTGTGTCTCTTCCCCCTCACTGTTTATAATCCTAACATAGGCATACAAATGGGTAATAGCATCACTGTCGTAGTCTTTAAGCCTCTGTAATATCGCTAGCTTCCCCTGGAGGCGCTGCATCTCACACTCTAGATAAGCAACCCTCTCCATCAAAACCTCTATCACCTCAATCCCCCCTAACTCCTGCATCTGTCTCTCCAAAGTAGTCACCCTCTGCCATAACTGGGATACCACCTCTACTGTATCCTCCTCCTCCGGATCACTTTCACCATCCTTACTGGAACCTACGTCCCTTTTCTTGATCGGCAACTGCTCCTCTCGGACGCTGGTAGCCTCGACTACCTCTTTACATTTACCCTTATCCATCATGTTTATAACATTTGCACAATAATACAATAATCACACCAATTATGCTATATTCATTTTCCCCTATATTATTTCTCACACAACCGGCTAAACCGGACCTCTGATACCAATAAATGTAACACCCCATCTAGGCCCCATTGGAAGACCCCGAAGGAGTGCTACCTTCTGGTATTAGAGGTGTGTTACCAAATTATGTGTTAATTTTTTTTTTTGGTGGACTCATGCTTAGTATCTAAGTTTCATTATATACTTAGCCAAATTTTAATTTCATTTTTATGGAAAATTCGCCAGAGTTCTGACTAGGAACGGATAGTCCGTGAATAGTAATAGCGACCGATCGAGCAATCCCTGTGACTATTCACTGGGATCCTGCAAGAAAAATTTATCCCAAACACTTCGTTAATCGTCCTTATACCCTCACTCCTTATATGAACAAAAAACGAACACTTCTATAATAGAAAGCAGTAAACTCAACTCAAACAACATGTTTAATAGTTACTGAAGATTTAGATACATTAGTATTTATCTGGGAGTACTAATTATGCTTATATACATGCCACTACTAATGTTTCAAAATGTTACAGAAAGGTAACCTTAGCTCCTGCCTTCAAACCGGAGGACTGACGTAGATCTGTTTATGCTATGCTTCTGACCTGCGAGTTATAAGAAATAACTCGCTGAGCATTTTAGCCTAGTGGGTAACTTAACTTATAAAAGTAAATAAATAACGCAATAAAAAGTAAGGAAATAAGAAAGGAAATTCAAATTACAAAATGGTTTTGAAACGGAACGGGTGGTCAAGTAAAAGGCGATGCGTGCAAATAAATAAGAACATTTACTAAGTTAGGATTTTATTTACTTCACTCTACTGGTCACTTAGTAGAACTCAGGATAAGGCAGTACAATGAAATCCAACAATGGTAACATACTCAATAATTACAGTACAGTTGCACTGAAACCACTGAATAGTTTCCATATCAGATAAACAATAGCTGCCAGGTGTATTACAAGCAACTCCGACCTTAGTGTCAATTAGGCGCCAAATCCATACAATGATCACAATAACAATAAACTACGGACCGCTTTGACAGTGTTATATGACGCGTCATATCCTTATCACCTAGTTCGACTCAAAATGAGTAAAGCTTTGGGACTTGAAAATATAAGCCATGAATATCAATGGACATATAATTCATTCATTTTTCAATCAACCTTCACTCACACATACTTGAGAGAATACCATTCGTATAGTATTTGACAAAATGAATAGTGACTCAAAGTATACTAAATAAATAGTATTTTGCAAAAGGAATAGTAAATTGGTGAACTTTGACAACTTAAATAGATAGTATATAACCCATTCAAAGCCACTTTAGGTACCCAAAATGGATTATATGCATCCCTTTAAGTGCCCATGGTTCACTTACACAATATTATTTAAAGAGTTGGAAGTTTTAGCATTGAAATCTTTAAGGTACAAAAATGACCACTTTTAGTTTTTCTTAAGGGGCCATTCGGCCCACATCAATGCACCAAGGAGGAAGTGCATTTTTTCATGCAAAAATTATTTTTAAACTCCTTTCAATATATTATGAAGAGAAGTGAAGTCCTTTTGCAAAAATCCATTTTTGATTTTTAATGAAAATTCATTAAAGTTTATGCTCACTTTAAGCAACTTTGTATGTTTGCTTTCAGATGTTTCCATTGAGCAACCAAATGATGTTTTGACAACTTGTAACATATATATACAACTTATAAACACAAAATCATAGCATTAGAGAGGCTAGGCCATTCAGCCATAACAAGAAAATCAAAGGGAAATTGAAATTTTACATAAGTTAAGGTACTAAACCTTGTTTCTAGCTTTCCCAAGCTTTTCGATGGACTTCCTCTATCCTTTCTTCTTGTTTTCCTATGTAATTCACACTTCCATAATGTTAGCATAAACCCTAAGTATGGAAACCCTAAGCTACATAATTAATTCTTGCAAACCAAAGTGAAATTCATGTTTATTTAAGCTTAAATAACCATTTGTCACCATTTCCTAACTTCATCTTCAACCTCTATCAAGAACCCTAACTTTCCCCTTTTCTTCTACCTTAGGGTTCACATCATACACATGCAAAACTAGTGATTCAAGCCTAGCCATAGGTTATAAACTACCTAGAACTCAAAATCATAACCAAAAACTATGAAAATGCAAGTTAAAAGTGAAAGTTACCTTAGAAAATTTCTTCTTCTTCCTTTAGCAATGGGGGCTGACATTTTTGATGAAGAAAATGGCCAAATTTTAGTCATTTCATGCTATTTATAGGCCTCACTAATCACTTGCACCCTTGCCCACTTATTCCCACTTTTTGATTGGTTTTCAAAGTCAAGTAAGCGTTTCCACTGGCTATGATTGAGTTCAACCTTCCAAACCCCCAAAACTTGACCAAACCTACCCTAAGCTCACCATATGAGATTACATGGGATTTAATTAGGCCAAAGGATAAAAATGCCCTTCGTAGGAAACCCGAAGTATCTTTTTATGCATGCATTTTCTGGAAATTCTGTGATGCTTCACTGCGACCAGTAAACTTCCGAGATTTCATATTTAATATTAGTTTTGGGCAGTATTAAGACCCTACATAACTTTTTGGGAAATTCCATTCAGGTCCTCAAAACTTCCTCGGGAGCCCGTTGAGCTCCGTTGAGCTCTTTTGGCCTACCTTGTAACACCCCTTATACACCTACCGAAGTAGACCTATAAGAGGGCTACATGTGTCTTTATACGGTATACAGAACATAAAATTTTTCATTTAAATTAATACTTTACGAAATACAATATTAACTTTACATTATTACAATTATATATTTTACAACTTTGCAGTATATGCCACACTATCCTGGCTTCTAGTGGTTTAGTTGCCGATCCTCTAATCTGACTTTCCTCCTGATCCTTGCAACCTACAAGTTAGCAGAAACTAACTTGCTAAGCTATGAGCTCAGTGGATACTTTACACAAATAAATGTAATATTACACAACCATATTCATATCAACACATATGACAAGTATAGCATATTCACATCATCACAACACATAATCACATGAAATCATGGCACATGGAATAAAAAGTAAAGTATCAAACCTGGTTGTAGCCGTCCGTCCTCTGCTTCTCCTTCGTGTCC
>CATIWJ010009639.1:0-11565 GCA_949640765.1 Croton laevigatus | reverse complement strand
CTAATATCACTTCTGTCGGCCCAATTTAATAATTTTTAATTAATTAATTAAATAAATCGGCCAAATAAAAAAATAAGCTTTCAGGTCTAACCCAAATTCTTATACGTATGCGATCCAAAATACCCGTTCAATATTGGCAATTAACCTAAATATCATTTAAGTCCAAAAATTATAATTGGTCTCTATCAAGACACATTATAATTACCCAAATTGAATCGAGTGTCATTCTTACAAACTGATAAAGCCTATAGCAATCTTATACAACCCTTTGCCTTTGATATCAACGATTAGCATAAGGCATGTCCTTGGTCACCCTTATTATTGCTAAATCATTTTATTGATTCTCCAGTGATACTGACTAAATTAGATAGATGACAACTCTTATCATCCTATTTAGGTATGGCTATACACTACTCAGTCTCACTAATCAATTGGCCGGTGATATCTTCTCTCTCATAGAGAGAGTGGCAATCCCTTCACTTTACTAGTGTCTCTAAGCATAACTCATGGCATACCTGATCGTACCCATACTTGTGACCCTTTTACGGGCACGTTAGACAATACGTTAAAGTATACAAGAAATTACCTAAGAACCCATAGTAATTTCAGGTCTAGGGATTCTACTATAAGCATTGCTTGAGAAATACTTATGACCTCATCCACATGTAGTATTCTCATAAAGTGGATCAATCCAGTACATTGTTCGCTAACATGTACTATGTATCTCTAATTGATATCTCATATCTTATGATCCATAAAATAAGATCATCTCATAGAGCACATATTAGTCTTAGTTTATTATCATTCCCATGATAATAATCGACTAGGAATATTTAGAATAGTATTCTTTTATTGCTTTAGGTTTTACTATCCAAATCACGTATCTGATAACAAAAGCAAAACTACGATTCAAGGAAATCCATCAAATTAAATGCACAAGAAATATAAAATTGATGAATTTTATTCTCATAAATAAATTACAATCTAATTACAAAAAGTTGGGGCTAGGGCTTACACTAACAATCTTCCAGTAGCACTAGTCACAATCTTGCATAAATCTAAGACTAAAAGACCTTATATGTAACACCATAAACCCGACTTACGAATAAGCCAGACTAAAATGTCACGCGCCTTTTAAAACCACTAATACGTAAGTGTGATACTAAGAATCACCTCAAGTTTTTTTTTATATTACCGAACATCAACTACACATGTGTTCAAATATATATATCAATGTTCCAATTAATACATTAAGTACTACTATCATTTTGCATAAGAGCCTCCATTCACACTAAAAAATAATTACATATATGATTGTAGTCCTAATATAGCTAATACATGCCAATCTATGAATAACCGGAGATTGTACCAAAGTTTATCTTTTGGGAGCTGACAAAAAAAATGATGCCACTCAGATTCTTCTAGCTACGAACCTGCGAATTACAAAAATAACTCGCTAAGCAACTCCATACTCAATGGATATAATAAACATAATTGTTTACTATAAGCATTTCTCAAATCAATTTATAAAACAACAGTCTTCAACTGAAGTTGACGAATTCATTTCATGTCTTTGAGAAAATAGCAAATAAATGCATTACAACCATTAAATCAAAAATTCAATTATGCGATTCAAACTCTCATTCAGTCAGTTTCAAACATTTTTTTTGTCTACTAGTTCAGTTGGAGTCCGGAGATAAGACCAAAGTTGTTTATTCAGGTCGTATTCTATTGATATACCGAGTCGTTTCCATTTTCTGAGCCATAATCGTAGTTATGCTCAGGTAGTATTCCAGATTCTGAGCCACAACCGTAGTTATGCTCAGGTAGTTTCCATTTCATTTCATTTCATTAAATCATTTCAATAATAATCATATTAAAAAGTGCACATTTAAAATAAACATAGTTCGCAAATCAAATTTCAATTTATTTCAGTCCCTTAAAAGTTTTCACTCTACTGGTTCTACTGGACTCCCAGGATAAGCCCAAGGGTTGATCGTATCGGCCGTATTTCACGAATACGCCACTTTTCAGTCTTTTTTCACATTTCTTTGCATCAACCGAGTCGTAACCCGTAGTTACACTCATTGATTCATTTCATTTCAATTTCACATGTCAGTTCAGTTCAGTATCACATTTTATTTCATCACCTGTACATGAATTTTTCCCATATGTCGACATATACTTACCCCTGGATTCCGTTACCAGGTAAAGTATAAAATTTAATATCCTTTTTCTCATGTCAAGTATTTTTCACACTGTCTTATTGACTCAAATATCAATTCAAATGTATTTATTTAGTTATTGAAACATATTCTCACTTTTGCTACGCCGGTAGCACCGCGCCTGTGTCTACCGCGTCGAATTAACAAACATTTAAATTCGACTCGAACACATGTTCGAGTTTCCAACAAATAATCATTTATTTGCAATAAAATATTAATCATTTAAAATAATATTTAAAAGCAAATTCAGTTCAAATACTAGATAGTACCGAACAAAACATTTAGCTAAAGTTCGGTAAAACAATGCTCATTTAAAACATGCATTTAAAAATAAAAGATTCAGTTCAAATACTAAAAAGTATAGAACCTGGTAGAGTCTGCAGATAATTCCTATGGGTTAATCTTTTCAATTTCCTTGTATTTCTACCTTTATAATTTCTCTCGGACTGTCCTCTGTCCTTTCACTAATCACAATAAAATTATTCCATAATCAATACTACTATTGTCTAATTAATCCGCCATTAATATTTCTGCCTCATTTCTATATTTATTTTTGTCAGATATTAATATTTATATTTAGTCATATTTATAATTTAATTCCAATTAAATTCTATTTCAACTTAAATGTATTAATAATTCAATTCCAATTATCAAGTTTACGAAATTAACATTTTCTCATACTTCAGGTCTTCGGATTATAAAACCGATTCCAAAATCGGACTCAGCATGTCAAAATGATACGAAATATGTACTATCAAAAATTTTTGCCAGAGAAGGAATATTTCGGTCACCGTCCAACCGTCGGATTCTCACCGAAAATCTGCAAAACAAGTCCGATTTCAACAAAAACGCATATCAATAGATCCGTCTCAACGCAAGGATTTCAAATACGTAATTTAATCAACGGACAATTGGCTGTTTCGTAGGAAATTCAAAAAAACCGCATGGACGGTTGCCGAAAAACTAAACTTCTATTTTCGGTATCCAAATATCAATATCTTTACATCAAATTGAAGCTTATAATGAGAATGTTTTAAATGTAACCTCAAATTGAACGGACTATAGCCGGAGGTGGTCGGAAAATGTCAAAATCTGAATTGATCGATTTGTACACAATTTTCATTCCGGCTATACATCGGAAAAAAGGAGACCACAATCGAAAAGATCTCGTCAAAAGGAGTCCAAATCAACTCTCAGAATTGTCATCGGACCACCGGAGCGGCCGGGATCTACATGGAAAATTTCGGTCGCCGTTTATCTTTAGTCATCGAAAATGGTGTTTCCAGGCGGCAACCCCTGCACCAATCTGAAGCCCATACCGAAAGGAGCCTAAATTTGCTATCTATCTCGCCGGACATAGCCGTAGTACGCCGAAAATGGCGTCGATGGTTTCGGTCTACTTCTCTCTTTCTTTTTTCATCGCGATCCAAACTCTCCCTCTCTCTCTCGTGGTTGCTTCACCGATTAACGAAGAAGATGAATGCGAAGGAGGTGAAGGTGGCATCGATGAAAATAATGGCATGGCGGTCCTTCCTTGCCACTGCTATTGCCGGTCAGAAAGGAGAAGATGATGAAGAAGAAGGAGGAAGCTGATATACTTCCGTTTTCTTTTTGTAAATTTCTAATTTTCTTTTTTTTTAATAATAATAATATTAATAATAATATTAATACGACAATAATAAAGAGACGATAATAGTAACATTATCCGAAAGAATACAATTTTGCCCTTAACTGTTCCCACATTTTACATAAAATAATTTGACAATAATACCAATAGTTTCAAATTATCGAAATATCCCTCAAAATAAATTTTATTTTTGAATTAGTCCTCTTAATTTGAAATCGATATTTAAAAATTAGGGTGTTACATTATATGACTCTCATACGTGGGGCTAACTAACTGCTTGGTTAAAGGATCTGTAACATTACTCTCGCCTTGAATCTTGTAAATTTTAACATCTCCTTTATCAATGATCTCTCGGAGGAGGTGATATCTCCTGAGTATATGTTTGAATTTCTGGTGTGAATGGGGCTCCTTAGCCTATGCGATGGCTCCGTTATTGTCACAGAATAGTTCAATTGGATCTAGGACGCTTGGGACGACTCCTAATCCAGTAATGAACTTACAAATCCAAATTGCCTCTTTTGCTACTTTATAGTTAAATCGACAATGGTGTCATGCTTTGAGCTCTTTCAGCTAACAGCACCTCCGTTCAAACAAAACACAAAACTGGATTGAGATCGAGAATCCTCGGTACTTTCTGGAAAGCAACATCAGTGTAACCACTTACAACGAGCTCATCATGACCACTGTACACTAAGAAATTTCCTTTAGTTCTTTGTAAGTACTTAAGGATACCTTTGATAGAAGACCAATGGGGTTCACCCGGATCCTGCTGGAACCTGTTCGTCACACTTAGTGCATGTACTGCATCCAACCTAGTACATAGCATGACATACATAATAGACCCAATTGCTGAAGCATATGGGACATCACTCATGTATTCTCCTTGTTCTTGTGTAGAAGGAAAATCTTTCTTACTTAGAACAACTCCCTATTGCAAAGGAATGAATCCTTTTTTGGAGTTTTCCATTCTGAACCGTCTTAGAATCTTATCTACGTACTTTTCTTGACTTAGTCCTAAGAGCCACTGAGATTTATCTCTATAGATCCTAATACCTAGTATTGTTTCGGCTTCTCCCAAGTCTTTCATAGCGAAACACTTACTTAACCATTACTTAACACTTAACAATGATGGGATGTCGTTTTCTATCAGAAGGATGTCATCCATATAAAGGATTAAGAAAACTATTACACTCCCACCAAACTTCTTATACACACAAGGCTCATCTTCGTTCTTGAGGAATCCAAACTCTTTGACTGCGTCATTAAAATGAAGGTTCTAACTTTGAGATGCTTGCTTTAATCCATAAATGGATATTTGAAGCTTGAAAACCTTATTAGGATTTTCTGGATTGACAAAATCCTCTAGTTATGTCATATACACATCCTCGATGAGGTTTCCATTAAGGAAAACCGTTTTGACATCCATCTGCCATATCTCATAGTCGTAATATGCTGCTATAGCAAGAAGAATCCTAATGGATTTGAGCATAACTACTGGTGAAAAAATTTCGTCATAGTTTATAACATATGTTTGTCGAAACCTTTTCGCCACTATTCTACCATTGAAGACTTCATTGGCCTTTAATTTGAATATCAATTTGCATTCAATGACCTTAGCACCTTTAGGTGGATCAATCAAAGTTCATACTTGGTTATCGTACATTGATTGCATCTTAGATTTTATGGCTCCAAGCCATTTATTTGAGTTTGGAGATTCAATGGCCTCTCGGTAAGAAGTGGGCTCACCTTGCACCACTTGCTCTATGCTTGGATCGTCAGTTATGAGAAATCCATATCTTTCAAGCTCGTGATGAATCCTATTTGATCTTCTAGGTACTTATGTACTAGATCCGGGTTCTGTAACTCTTTGCGAATCTGTCTCTACTTTCATACTATCCTCTACAGGAATTTGTGGTTCTACAACTTCCTCAAGATGTATTTTAATTCAACTATCCTTCTTAGAGATAAACTCTTTATCTAAGAAGAAAGCCTTGTGAGCAATAAACACTTTGTTCTCACTTGGGTTGTAAAAATAGTATCATTTAGTTTCTTTAGGATACCCGAAAAATAAGCATTTCTTAGTTTTGAAACCTAACTTGTCTGATATTAACCTTTTAACATGTGATTCACAACCCCAAATCCAATTAAAAGACATATTTGTTGGGTTTTCCACATACAATTGACGTAATAATTACTCAAATAGCAAGCAAAATTAAGCAGCAGAAACAAAATTTGTCAAGGAAACCTCCCTAGACCAGTTTTAATTAACCCAATCAAGTATAGAGATGTCTAGAAATTTACCTCTTGAAGTGTGCTTTAACTGGACAGTTGTAAGCTTCCCTACAAAATCCTTGCCGATCCGAAATGACTCTAAGGATGCTAATGGCAGTCCCGTTTTCTTTCACACACACAGGGATCAAAGGGAAGACCCAAGTGTGCTAGCACTGGAAGTAATATTCGGTAGAACAGGTGAACTCTTCCCTCTTATAATTAGTTCCAAACGAAAATAAATAATTAGAATAGATAAGAGAAAGGTCCGAATCTCTTAAGAACGAAAACAATTTTTACTCAATTAATTGTTAACCAAAAACACATAAGTGAAGAAGAACAAATAAAATGAATGCCTTTTAGTTTTTATGCCTTTCACGTGAAAACCATTAACATGATCAACCAAACATCATCATTAACATTTATTAGCTTTTTTATCAAACCAAACTCTTTTGTCCTTTTCTAAAAACCAACTAAAAAATAATCATTTTTTATATCACGTGAAACCCACTAAAAACCAAGCCATCACTTATCAAAATTCCATCTTCATTCAAATTCAAATGCAAGAAATAAAAATATATATTCCTTTAGATTCAGCACATTATCATTTAAAATGATAAAGTCAAAATTCTTTCTCCTTATGTAATATACCAAACCGAATATAAAAGGATTTATAATCCTTAAATTTTGCCGGCTAGTTGAAAATTAATTAATTAATTAACCTTTTAATTAATTAAATAATTGGGCCACAAATAAGCTTCCAGGTCCAACCAGAATCCATTTACGTATGCGATCCAAAAGGCCTGTTTAATGTTGGCAATAAATTCAAATTACATTTAAATTCATAAATTATAATTGGTCTCTAGCAAGACATTATAGTTACCGAAATTAAATTAGGTGTCAATTGAACGAATCGACAGAGCATATAACAATCTTATACAACCCTTTGCCAATAATATCAATTATCAGCATAAGGCATGTCCTTGGCCACCCTTATTAATGCTAAATCATTTTATTGATTTTTCAGTGATACTGACTAATTTAGATAGATGCATAACACTTATTATTCTATCTGGGTATGCGTATACACTACTCAATCTCACTAATCAAATGGCCGGTGATATCTTCTCTCTCATAGAGAGAGTGGCATTCCCTTCACTTAACTCATGTTTCTTAGTGTAGTTCCTGATATACCTGATCGTACCCATATTTGTAACCCTATTACGGGTAAGTTAGGCAATACGTCAAAGCATACGAGAAACCACCTAAGAACCTATAGTAATTTCAGGTCTAGGGATTCTAGTATAAGCATTGCATGAAAAATACTTATGACCTTTTTAACATATAGTATTCTTATTAGGTAGATCGACCCAATACACTATTCTCTAGCACGTACTATGTATCTCTATTCGATATCTCATATCCTATGACCCATAAAACAAGATCATCTTATAGAGTACATACTAATCTTAGTTTATTATCACTCACATGATAATAATCGACTAGGGATATTTAAAATAGTATTTCTTTTAACGCTTTAGGTTTTACTATCCAGATCACTTATATGATAACTAAAGCAGAATTACTATTTAAGAAAATTTATCAAATTAATTGCACAGATAATATAAAAAAATGATGAATTATTCTCATAAATAAATTAATAATCCAATTACAAAGAGCTGGGGCTAGGGCTTACACTAACAATATTGGGCTTCCTGTCAGTCCATATCTCATATGGTGTATTTTCTAATGCTTTAGAAGGAGTTCTGTTCAGTAGAATTGTAGCAGTCTCAAGGGCAAAACCCCAGAAAGACGTTGGAAGATTTGCTTGACTAATCATCGATCGAACCATATCTAATAAGGTTCGATTTCTCCTTTCAAACACGCCATTCCACAGGGGAGTTCCTGGAGGAGTGAGTTGTGAAACTATTCCATAATCCTTAAGATAGTCGTCAAACTTTTGGCTTAAGTATTCACCATCTCAATCCGATCGAAGTGCTTTAATACTTTTACCAAGTTAGTTTTGCACTTCGTTCTTAAACTCCTTGAATTTTTTAAAAATTTCGGACTTATGTCTCATCAGATAGACGTAGCCATATCTGCTGAAATCATCCATGAAAGTCACAAAGTAACAATAACCACCTCTAAAATTTGTACTTAGTGGTCCATACACATCTGTATGTACTAAGCCTAATAAGTCACTAGCCCATTCACCTTGTTTGTTAAATGGACTTTTAGTCATTTTACCCTGTAAGTAAGATTCACATGTATCAAATGCTTCAAAATCAAATGATCCAAGAATTCCATCTTTATGGAGTCTTGAAATGAGTTTCTCATTTGCATGTCCCAAATGACAATACCAGAAGTATATAGGGTTTAACTCATTAGTCTTAACTCTTTTAGTGTCGATGTTATAAACAGACTTGTTACTTTCTAAGTCTAGAATATAAAGGCCATTGTTAAGGTAACCATTACCGTAAAATATGACTTTATGATA
This sequence comes from Croton laevigatus, assembly GCA_949640765.1. NCBI lineage: Eukaryota > Viridiplantae > Streptophyta > Magnoliopsida > Malpighiales > Euphorbiaceae > Croton > Croton laevigatus. The sequence goes on along the minus strand of CATIWJ010009639.1, from coordinate 2,948 downwards.
GAAAAATCACACTATTCTCAATGATGAATTTAAATCCATTAGTATCTAAACTAGAAACAAAAATAATGTTCATGCTCATAGTTGGAACATGATAACAATTCTTCAGAAGAATTTCAAGTCCGCTAGGTAAAGTCAACAGAAACTCTCCTATTTCTAAGGCTGCAACATTGTCTCCGTTCTCAACTCTGAGGTCGACTTCACCTTCCATCAAAGTCTTTTTATTTCTTAGACCTTTCACATTTGAACAAATATGAGATCCACATCCAGTATCTAATACCCAAGATGTTGAAGTAGAAAGATTGATTTCTATAACAAAGATATTTGAAGAACTTTGTTTTAGATCTTCCTTTTCCTCCTCTATTCCACCCTTTCCTTTACCCTCTTGAACTATAAGAATAGATTCAGTCTCCTTAAAGTCCTGTTCGGCATCCATAAGCATACCTAGCAGTTCATCAATAGACTTATCCATCGCGTTTAAGTTATAACTCATTATAAATGAACTGAAAATATCCGGAAGCTATCCCAGGATAAGGTCAGTTGCTAGGCTCCTTGGGATGGCTACTCTAAGCATCTTAAGAGTATTTATATACCCTTTCATCTTGAGTACGTGGGCACTTACTGGAGTCCCAATTGCCATTTTACAAAAACTAACGCTTTGGTAGTCATATACCTAACATGTTTAGCCTTAGTAGGTTCAGCGAGTAAAGGATGGTTAGAGACCTTTGATTTTCTCTCTTGCCTAAGAACATTTCTCAGGTTTTAAGACCTCTCAATGAAATTAATTTCATCGAACTTGTCCTTTTCAAAGATTGATCTCATGAAAAATTTGATTGTATTGTTTGATGTCATTTATAACTACAAAGAAAAAATTTCAAGATTTTAGTTATGAGAATTTTAATTACCCCACAATATCAAATTAAAAATCCCCTAAAATAATTTGTGTTAATGATCATTATGGGCTAAGATCCATATTTCACTCCGTCCTAGCCAAGCTTTGGCTTGTCAATCAGGACTCGGTTATTTAGGTAGGAACTCTTTCCAATTATATCTCTATATAACTCTTGGATAAAATGAGATTAACATCTAATGTCAGGCACGATCCCATTAATTGCCTAGGGTCAGGACCCTACTACCCATATCAAGTTAAACCTACGTTCGAATATTCGAGCATAACAATTTAACGCACTTAGGCATATCTCCAGTATATGCTTCGATTATCAGTGTTCCATGGTAATCGAACTAGGAAGGCAATTTTCAACTTGCTATTAGAGGGATTCATGTTAATTACGGGCTTATATGGCAATCGAGATTCATACATTCATGCATATCAATATATAAAATAAATTACTATAAAATAAATGTGACATATCATGGGCAATAAACCTAAAACTAAGTCCTACATCTAATGCATGCTTCTAGCTATAGGCTCCGTCCTCGCCTTGGCTTCCTTGGACTCCAACTGGACTTTGATCTTTATCGTCCTCTTTTTAGGCTCTTTCGAACTCCAATTTGGCTTCGGTTTTCATTTTATTACAAATTATTTTAATAAAATCCTATTCTATTAAAATAAAACTTTACAATAAAATTAATGATGCACATGTCATATTTAACTGTACAATATTTGTAAACCAGCTCATGATATACACCATACAATGATATTCATTCACATGTATCTATAAAAATGCAATTATCATATATATTCCAGATATCACAAATATATGTTAGTCTCAATTTCAATTTTAATGCCAACCCATTAGAGAAATAGTATAATTAAAAATTATAAACAAACTAGGTGAAGGGTTTTGGGTCCAACCCATTAGGCCAACATTTGACCAACTTATCGAATAAGTTGTTTATAATTAAAAATTACACTATTAAAACGATTAAGTGCCAAAAATACGTTTTAATCAATTTCTCAATTACATTATTATATATCATGAATTAACACTTTAATACATCAACATATAATAAAATAATGAAACTGCAATAAATATTATCACATAAAATATCACAATTTCACCAAATTTACCGAAAAATAATTAATCATGCAAAATTATAATTTTAACCCTTAAAACTTAATTTTACATGATTAATCTAAACTCTTAAAATCCAATTTTAGGTTAATCAAAATCGGCAAACATGTAATCCAATTAATCAAAGGAATTTCTGATTTTAACCCTTTAAAATCCTAATAATTCAAACTACGTTTGAATCTATCCCTAAGCACATAAAATCACATTTTATGAACCTTACGACTAATTGGGTTAATAAAACAGAGCCCTGATACCACTGTTGAAATTTCATATAGCAATTCACATGACAATCACGTAAATATAAGCAATGAAAGCAATTAAATATATGAAAATAACCCTGGAGCATATTTTATCAACCCAATTAAGTCTAGAGATGGTTAGGGATATACATTTGAAGTGTGCTTTAACTGGATTGCTATAGGCCTTTCCACAAAATTTTTTTGCGAACGGAATGACCTAGGGATTGAAATGCGAATCCCCTCTTTCTTCACACATACAAGATCAAGGGGAGGACTGTAATGTGTTAGCTCTAGAAGCTTAATCTACCCAAGAAAAAGGCAGAGAGACAGGAAACAATTTCCTTTCTATATTTCGTTCACAACGAAAGAAAGAAGAAGTGAATCGATATCACATAGAAGTGAATACTCTTTTCGTTTTAATTCTTGTTTTTACGAAAAACAATGAAAATAAAAGTTGTACCCGTTAGATTTTGATATATCACGTATATCAAAGTGAAACCCACTTTCACCACTTTCCTTCTTACGTGATAACCAGTCAAAGAATAGCATAAAGCCAAAAACCATTTTGGTTTGTTTTGTTTTGACTTTTCAAAGTTCAAAATAAACAAATATCTTTTCAATTCATTTTTCCGGCCCCATATTGGATTTGATTTATCATATAAAAGCCAAATCTATT
>CATIWJ010009586.1:0-11906 GCA_949640765.1 Croton laevigatus | reverse complement strand
CATGGTAGGCCTAAAATCAAAATGGAATAGAAAACCAGTATAATCAAAACCATTATAACCAATAAAGAATAATAATCTCAGATTCAAGCATTCAAACGTGACAATCTCATAAAAATTGAAGCAAAAGGTTGAAAATAATTATCGGAAAATTGTAAAAGATGAACAAAAATTAATGATGAAGAAGAATCTTTCACCGTCTCTTGTTTATCATGATCAACATGAAATGAAATTAAACAGAACTTGTAAAATCAAACATTTAAAAAGATCTTTCATGATTTAACTGGAAGATTAAAACTTAAACTTCTTACCTAATAGCAGCAATTATCGTCAAACGGTAGTGTGAGCCGTCGACCTAGAGAATGCTCAGTTCCTGATCGGTGAAGAGGGGAGAATAAGGTAGGCAGTGTTTCTATAGGTTGAGTGATGCGATTGAAGATGGCACAGCAAATGGTAGGTTCTTGGGTTGAAGAGACGTCCGGCCAGAATTTGGACACAACTTGTGGTCTATGGTAGTGAGTGGGTGAGTGGAGATGGGAGGGTCTGCATTTTAGGGATTATGAATTGCAATTTTGCAATACTGTGAAATTGACAAGAAACAGAGGTAAGTAAGAAAGAAAGCAAACGAGGAAATTTGTTTTTATTTTTTATTTTTGAAATTAAAAAATATTTTTGATTAAATAATAATAAATGATATTTATTTCCTATGTTGAATTTTTAAGCCATGTGTAAGCGATAAAAAATTTAGCCCTACTTGAAAATTGAAAAAATAGAAAATAATAATACCTCTCTGCTTCTTAATCAATATAGAGATCGGGGATATTGGTAATGAAGTGCCAATATTCTCGTTTGCTTTTTTTGCATCGTTTTTTTTAAAGGGGACATTTCCAAATATGCAAGCTCTCAAGTGTGGTGGGAAGGCCCTCTGTCGGAAGGAACTCCAATTCACGACACTTCCAAATATGTAATCTTTGAAGAGAGGTGAGACGGTTAATGCCACTTGATATTGATTTCAAATTTTCAAATTCTCTAATTTTGAGAATGGTTAGAGAAGTGGGAAGCCATAAACCCTCCATATCTGGGAAGGAATCCATATTTGTACTTTCACATTTCTCTACTATATAGAGCTCTGTGAGAGAAGTGAGCCGATTCAGTTTCCACTCTAACACTGACTGTTGAAGCTTTTTACAACCATGGACGCTCAAACTTCTAAGATGAGACATCTCATTCATACCATTTTCAGGCAACGATACCAGAGAATCACAGTAGGAGATATTAAGAGTTTTAAGACTACAAGGTAAACCTGTAGCTGGAAATGATACAAGTTTTGGACACTCCCTAATACTTAACTCACAAAGAGATGTGAGGCAGTGCAACCCTTTTGGCAGACTCTCTAATTCATCACACTTCTCTATTTCCAAAATTTGAAGATTACAAGGCAAGACTTCTTCTCCTCCTACCACTGACACTAGCTTCTTACAACCATAGATTTTCAAATGATTTAGGCTAGAAAGATTGTCTAAATTAGTTGCAGCTTGCCATAAGGATTTCAGGTGGTTGCAATTATAAACCTTCAGACTTTCTAATGCCACCATGGACTCTCTCACCACTTCATCTAAATTTTTGAGTTCTGAAATGGAATTAAGGACCAAGGTTTTAAGCAAGGACAAACTGTTGGAAATTTTGATGTGTTTAGTCAATTTTGAGCATAATAATTTATAAGGAAAAATTGCGTTTTGAATAACTTGAAATGTGTCAATGTATTCTACGCAATGAGAGCGTTCCAACGGTATATTATATGCTCAAAATGGATTTAAGGTGAATGAGAAATTGATGCTCGAAGTGAGCTTTGGACAAAGGTAAAATGGGTGTAAAATAACCAAATCCCACATTGCTTAGGAATGAGGATGTTGGTGTGGTTTATATTGAATGATCATTTTATAAGGTGTAACAATATAAACATACATTATACACTCTCGCGCACGGAGGCGCGTGGGGGGGTGCAAATCCCGGTTCGGTCTAGCAAGTTCCATGGCATGCCCGCATCGCGAATGCAGGACCGAATGGGCTTACTACGGGCCCAGCCCATTTTTACTGTCCACACGTTTTCAGTTCTAATTCAAGGCGGATTAGCAGTGTTTTAATTCAAACTTTATCACCTTATCTCTTATCCGTTCAGTTGTTATAATCTGATTCAAAGACTGAATCCGAATACGAATTAAACACTATCAGACCTCCATCTTATCTCTCCACAGGCTGCCTATATAAAGAGGTGCTGTCAGCTATTTTGTGCATGATAGAAAACAGTTTCCAAGTTTTATTTAACTAAAATTCCGAATTTTATGATGATAAAATCCGAATTTCCTTCCTATATTTTCGTTGGGCAGTCTCTAGTTCTAGGGTCCGGTGATAAGCTCTGCTCGCGGTTGTGTTCGCCTACGCTCGCTGTTGTATCCTGGGAGACAGTTGTCTAGTACGGACAAATCTCGTTTTAAGGAGACTGTTCATACAGGCCTCAGCTTTTCAATAGTGTTAAGGTTTATCGTTATTAATTTTCGCTTGTAATTAATTATTTATTAATTATATTATTGCTGCAATTTCTAGTCATATATCTATGATCCGTTTGTTTATTTTATTTCAGAAACTAACGCGTTTCTAACACAAACGAGGCAAGCATTTCAGGAAAATGTGTTGACAACTCTCAATTCTCAACTCCTCAAGGGAAGAGAGGGCGGAGGGCAATGTCCCAACCAACTCAGGACAATCCCTAATTGTAAGTTGATGCAGTCTAGGAAATATTCTTGAAACTCCTTGATTCGAATCAACAGGGTGAGACCATTGCTTCCACAACGGCATATGCTCAATTATTAAAGTCTCAAGAGATGGAAAAAGCACAACGGAGGAAGTGTTTTCTCCATAAAACTCAACTCCTTCTACCACTTTACTCATCTCTTGGATGCACAAGTTTTTGAGTTTGGGTAGTCCTCCAATTGACGGCAGTGAGGTAGTATTTGGACAATTACACAGCGTTAGATCCATCATATTTGCAAACGTTGGATCTCCTATCCATGGTGGAAATATCTTTCCTCCGTAAGATTGAACAAAAAGCTTTTCCAGATTTTTGTGAGGTTTTAGAGAGTTGAGAACCTGGAATTCATGTTCCTCTTCTCTTTTTGAATCGTCCAAATATTTTGACCAAACCAAGGCCAGTTCATGAACACCATCTAATTTGTTGAGATCAACAACATCTGCATCCCGAATGTTGATAATATTATTTAACCCTTCAATACGAAGTTTTCCAGCCAAAAGAGGGAAATTTATCAACTCTCTTATCCCAAGGGCATTATTGGCTTTTCCCACAATAAACTTAGATATTGTTTGCAGATTTTCCAAATTAGCCATCTCCATTGGCAGCTCCTCCAAAGAATATGTCTTCTCAAGATCAAGGTGAACCAAGTTGATTAAATTGCCTATCTCAGTAGGCAACTTTTTCAGGTGCCAACAGTAACATAGATTTAATGTCTCTAAGTTGATAAGATTACCCAAGGATTGAGGTAATTTTATGATGTTAGCCCGAGACAAGTGAAGATCTCGCAAATGCTTCAAGACCCCTATTGAACTTGGCAATTCATCCAGCCTGTAACCATCTAGTGATAACACCCTCAAACGTTTCCACTTTGGCACTAGCTTACGCACCACTTTATCAGCCCATGTAGTATTATAACCTGAATTACTATATAATGCTAAGAATGTTCTCAAATTACTCACCTTATCCAAGCCTTCGAATCTTTGGTAGTCACCAATACCATTAAATGCCAAATGTCGAACTTTTGTATGTGATATTGAAGCTATTGACATATCATCCAAATTAAGACATATTTCTTTATTAACGGAATGACTTAGATCATTTACTAAATCATGCATCACATAGTTTGATTTATCCGTAGAAGATTCTTGAAAAAGTGATCTCGACAACAAATCTCCAAAATATTCATCACCCAATTGCATTCTGAATAGAGAACTGTGTCAGACTCTAAATAAACTTTATAAAAAAATTACCAATGTATTTGAAAATATTTTTGTACTTGATTAACAAATAGAAATGTCTTATAATATTTTACAGTTAAGTTCATATCAAAAAAAAGTATTTTATATTTTTCCTTTTAAGATCTAATTCAATTTTTTAAAAGTTTCATAGTTGTAAAATTGAAATTATTCATCCCAATCATTTGGCAATGAAACTTAAAGATGAAAAAAATATTCATTGAACTAAAAATATTCGTTTTCTTATATATATAATTCTATGAAAAATAGGAGGTTAAACAATCTCATATAATTATGTTATAAGTACTTTAGAATTTAAATTTTAGATTAAACTAATTTTATACCCGCACTTTATATAATTAGTATTTTCAATTTTAATATTTATTATTTTCATAATAATTATAAATTCTATTATTTTTATTTTTATTTAAAATTTATGGTACAACTCAATTGGATTTTAAAATTAAATTTTGATCGCAATTTATTTTAGATCTAAATTAATTAAAAAATTATAATTTTCTTAATTAATGTAATTTGATCATGCATGAATTTTAATTAAATCAAACTTTTGACAAATATGAAATCACTATGGGAATTAATATTTTTCATACACTAATAAGGACGATTTTATAAAAATACCTATATTCCACGAAAATACTTTTTAAACTTTGATTTCATTTAATTTTTAAATATTTAAAAACCTTTTTAGATATAAAAAAGAGTAGAATCTAGATAAGAACTGTTTTTAAATATTTAATTAGAGTGTTATATTTTATCATATATTTGTTTTAAAAAAAAGTCATTAAAATTTGATTATGACAAAAAAATTTTAAAATGTAAAATCATTTTCAATCATTAAATATAAAAAAATAAAATTTCATACTTCAAATGGAAAAATGTTATGCGTTCTCATATATAAACTTTTACAATCATAATAATAATTATTTGTAACTACATTCATTATGAAAGGAATGCCAATAGACTTCCATAAAATAAAAGAGAAAAACTAACTAAATTTTCTCATATTTCCAAATCATCAAAAGAAGCTATTAAGGGCTTAACTTTTATATGTTTTATGAATAGATATATAGATTATAATATATGATATTTATCACTATTAAGGGCGTCAAAAATTTATTTATGGATGGACCAATAAGTTTGGCTAGATGAGTAATAGACATACCTATTTTGAGAACAATTAGAAGACGGCTGCAAAAATCCCTCTGCCATCCAAAGTTTCACCAATTCTTTGGGGTCAAATTCATAATCTTTGGGAAAGATTGCACAGTAAGCGAAACATCGCTTCAAGTGAGGTGCAAGATAATGATAGCTCAACCTCAATGATGGTAGAATGGGACTGCTCTCCTTCCATATGCCACTCTTTAGAACATTTTCCCAAGCACTGCGAGTTGGTTTTGCTTTTAGAAGACCTCCAAGAGCTTTAACTGCCAGCGGTAAACATCCACATCTGTCAACAATCATCTTACCTAATTCTTCTAGATCTTGAAAACCGTCGAAATTTGATTTTCCAAAGGCATGTTGGGCAAGCAACCGGAGAGACTCATCATTAGTCAACTGTTTTAGAGGATAACTCTGAACAGCATCCATCATTTGTGAAATAGTAATAGTGCGAGTTGTCAGGATAATTCTGCTTGTTCTTGCTCCATTTTCAAGGGGAAGTCGGAAGAGTGTCCAATCCTCATACTTCACGTTCCACATATCATCCAGCACAATTAGAAATTTTTTGCCGGATAACTTCTCCTTTAGCCTTTCATGAAGTTTATTCAATTCATCGTTCTCACTAAAAGCAGCATCAATTGATCGAAGAACAGATTTGGTAAGTGTAATGACATTAAAATCCTCCCGGCAGAAATCCAAGCTGAAACATCAAACATCTTTCTAGCTTCATCAAAGATAAGTTTAGCAAGAGTTGTCTTTCCAACACCGCCCATTCCTACTATACCGATCACATTCAAATGGGCTCTTTCATTGCTTGACTCATAATTCAAAAGTTGAAGAATCGCCTTCTTATCTTCTTCTCTCCCATAAACCTCTGTTGTATTCACCAAACAGCTAGTAGCTCTTTCCTCCCACCTTGTACCACCTGTTCTTCCTGCAGCAACCTCTGTCAACTCTAGTTTATTTTTTTGAGAAGTGATCTCTTCCAATCGTGCAGTAACTCCCTTGATCTTAGAAATCATCTGAATGTTTGATTTAATAGCCTTGAGATTCATCATAGCAAGGAGCTTTCGTACCTTAAACATACGACGGCCAACCCGTTCAGCTTTCAACTTGGATCGTCGAACCTCGAAATCAAACTCATCAAGAATGTCTTCCACATCATATTCCAAGTCCCTCAACTGGCTCACCCACATCTGTTTCTTTATTTGTTTGTTTCTATCAATAATTGAATTACTTTAAATTATGAACAGACAATTTCCCTTTGGGAGAACCTACCTTTTATTCCTTTTCTAACTTTACACGTAAATATTTCAAAATTATGAACAGAAATCATCATAGTTTTTGACCTGAGAGATGGAGAACAGCTAAAAGTGTTTTTTCTTAGCCTCTGTTTAAATTAGTGGTAGACATCATCATAGTTTTTGACCAAAAATATTCAATACGTAAATCATCATAGTTTTTGAACTCTTTTCATTTTGAATAAATAAATTAATATTTGAAAAAAAATTAAATTAATTAATAAAATATTTATTAGTCATTTAAAAATTTAAATGACAATTCATAAAATTTTTATTGTCCGCACTTTGAATCCGAGAAAGAGAGAGTTAAATACTCTAGTAAATCTATTTATAGAATATGGTTTGGTTCATCATTGTCAGATTAAATTAAACGGATGTACATTATTTTAGCTAGTTGTATATTACTTCTAATTTTTTCATTTCTTTACATTTTAAAAATATAAATATCAAGAAATCACCAATAATAATACACTATAATAATAATAAATAATTATTAATTATTTATAAATTAATATACTATAATAATAAACAATTATTAATCATTTATAAACTTTACTTTTTTTACTAATATCAATAAAGAAATAATAATAAATAATTACAAAATTTACTATAAATAAAAACGTAAAAAATTAAAAAAATTTATAAAAATAGAAAATATAAAAAAATGAAAAACTGGAGGTAGTAATTGATTTGTAATCTAAATTATTTTGTTTGTGTATTTACTTAATGGAATTAAGAGAGTATGTTTTGCCAAACTCAATTTTTAATGGTAGAGCTGACGAAAGTAATAATAATGATACTACCTCCCTACTCTGAAAGTCGAGACTTTTTTTCTTTTTTTATTTTTGGAATGTTGCGCTAAAAAAGTCGAGACTTTCAAAAATATAAAATATGGAGCTCGTAAAATAATAATAAAATAATATTTTTTTACTAAAATTAAACTGTTCACGTGTCTGTTGTTCACTTTTCAAAATTCAGATAGTTCAGGGATAAAAAATATAAAATTTTTATAATGTTAGAGATCAAAATAACATCTAAAAAATAAAAGAGTTAAATAATTTTTTATGAAAAATGAAGGAAAAAAAAAGTATTAACCCGCTAATAATAATTAAACCTGAGAGATGAAGAACAGCTAAAAAATGTTTTTTCTTAGCCTCTGTTTCTTTTCAAAGTTGCTGTGTAGTAAATTCTTTTTTTTTTTTTTTAGCAAAGGTGTAGTAAATTCCTTACATTCGAATAATGCTAGGAAGACATCACGTGAAACATACAGTTCATAGATAAGATAAGGTACAATTATTGATTCTTTTGTAAAAAAAAAAAAGGTACAATTATTGATTGGCGGAAAGAATTGAAAAGTAATAAATGGAGAAGGCAGACTCACCCAACTGACAATTCAAATGCATAAAAGAAGACGATACATTATTAAAGACGTGGTTGGCACTGCACCACACGACGGCAATTCCAAATATTTTATGTGGGACCTACTCTTGACTATATTTTGTGATTTTTTTTTAGTTACGGGATTTCAATCTAACACTTTTGATCTTTAGTATCACTCTTAGCTTTCCAAACGAGAAGTTAATATAAAAGCAATATGGTTAACATATTCAGATATTATTATTGATAAGTGTCTTGTTATTTTTTTTTTAAATTTAGGTAATTAAATAATCTCATATCGGACATAAGTGATAATGTGAATATTAGACTGAGCATTTAAGTACGCAATTATTAAAATCACTTTAAAGACTTGCTTTTTAAGTCTTCCTTCAAATAGTAGGTACAAAACAACAAAATTGGAAAAATAATGTAAATAGATTTGGCATTGCCTTGTTTGACTCAAAATCGTCTTTTTTCTTTTTTAACCAATACGAGCATAAAAGAATTTTTAAATCGTTTAATTTGATTAGATTTTCAAGGATACTCATTTTTCATATCTATATATTTTTATTAATTTTTATATTATTTAAATTTTTATTGTATGCATTTTTTATTTTTTTATAAATTATATATGCTTTTTATATGTATATAGTATGTGTTGTAATTATTATATTTATTAAAATAAATTATAAAAAATATTGAATTATATTTGACAAATTTAAAAAAAATATATTAAATATTTATAATTATTTATAAATAAGAAAATATTTAATTCATCACTTACATTTTTACCTTTAAGTTAGGATAATTTATAAAATTGACGGTTCAAAGTACTCCGACCGGTATAGGACGGCAATTTCCAAATATTTTATGTGGGACCCACTCTAGTGTACTTGACTGTATTATGTGGTCGTGTACAGCGTGTGTAATTTTACCAAAACGTGAGGGCATTTTTTGCTTTTTGAGTCTTCCTTCAAATATTCTGTACAACACAACAAAATTGGAAAAATAATGTAAATAGATTTGGCAATGTATTGCTTGGCTCAAAATGGTCTTCTCTTTTCTTTTTTTTTTTAACCAATACAAGAACAAAAGAATTTTCAAAGATGCAGGTGGATATTCATTGTACATATGTATATATTTTTATTAATTTTTATTTTATGTATAATTTTTTTAATTTTTTTTATAAGTTATATATGGTTTTTGTATATAACACATATCTATGTGTTATGTGTTGTAATCATTAGATTTATGAAAATAAATTGTAAAAAATATTGAACTATATTGGATGAATTTAAAAAAAATTAAATACTTATAATTATGTATAAATAAGAGAATATTCAAGTCATGACTTATAGCTTCAATTTCAATTAAAGGCGATTCACAAAATTAACGGTTCAATTTGGTTCAAAACTCCAGTACTTCAACATGTTTAGGCTAAAACCTAATGATTCTGTAACTTCAAATCGACGGTTTATGGTTAAAAAATTCTTTAAATGTAGAAATAATTTACAATTTATTGAAAAATTAATTATTTATAAATTTAAATTATATTAATATTAAAATTAATTATTTAATATTTATACTTTTAAATTAAAAATATTTCGATGATACCATAAAATAAAAAAAAAGAATAATTATATTTAAAAATTAATAAATTTATTTTTTTTGGGTAAATTAATTTTTTTTGGTTAAATTAGAAATCGAACTTCTGCTCTCATGCTAGGTAAATTAATAAATTTTAAATGTACAAAATAATATAAAAACAAAAAAAAAATTCAAATGTGTGTAGTTAAAATTCTAAGTATGACATATATATCTCATTGGTATTGCACGTTAAGGCATAGTCTTGTGACAAGTTGATGGGTGTCGAATCCACTAAAAATAAAACCTGCTCTTCCAAATTAAACAAAGAAACTTGCAAATAGGGTGAGAAGGGTTGAACCCCTAAGGGATTAACCTTGCCCAAGGCTAACCAAAAACTGAACAGGAAACTGAAAATTAAAGTAAACGGGGGATTTTTGAAAACTGATGTATTAAGAATGAAAATAACAGCATAATAAAATAAATTACAAGAATCAATGGGAAACAAGCTCAGTCAAAGGTAGTTCTTGGTGTGAAGTTTATTGGATTGATCATTGACTTTAGGATAACTCTTCAATTAAATATCACAGGCATGTTATAATCAGAAAGTACGACGATCCAACCAATCTTTCCTTAATCTTAGATTGCTAAGACACGATTTAATAACAACCCCTAATCAACAAACAACCCTAAGTACAACGAAGGATTTAATTTGCCAATTGCATTAAAAACTAGAAAGCCCATGCCCTAACCAACAAAAACTACGAGAATTCATTTAAGCTAGATTATGCCTTCATTTAATATAACCCAAAATCTTGGTTACAATCAAGTTATATCAATCGCTACTTGCATCAATTCGACTAAACAATTTCGGATTTAGCCTAGTTGATTAGCTATGTAAGTTCCTATTAGATGAACAAAGGGCCTTGTTTAATTACGTAACAGAAAGAAACTAAGGATATATTTCCCAATAAGCCACATAGAAGACATAAATGCAATATATTAATCAAATAGAATTAAAGAACATTAAGGTCTCACAATCATTAGAAACTTCAACCTTGAACTAACCCTTGACTAAAGAAAGGGACTTAGCCACACATGACCATGGAAAAATGGTTGAAGAAAATAAAAGAAAACCTAAAAAAACGTAGCTGCTGTTGAGGGTGAACAGAATGCCCTTTTAATGACCTAAATTATGCTTAAATAATAATAAAAGTAGGCCCCATATAAATACAACAAAATTGGGGATTAAATTAGTGTTCTAATTTTCTTCCTAGACTATATTTTAAGCATATAATGGCTGTTAAAAACATGGGCCAGCAACCAAAAAGAGTTGCAGTCTGCATTACTTCCCTCGGCAATTAGCCTTAGGCAAGGCTAACTCCTGACAGCATCAAGAAAATGTCCATACAGCTTTAACTTCGACTTCAATGCATCAAAACTCGAATAATTAAGCTCCAAATGCTTCTTTTTTGCCAAATCTAAAGATTCCTAATCAACATAAGAAAAACTAAATAAATTCACATAATTAAGCATAATAAACATCGAATAAGCACAAGATTAGGATTAAAAACATGTTGGATTTGCAAGTTATCACAATTACATATATAATCTGAATAGATCAGGTTTGAATCCCAACTTCAACACTAAAAGAAAAAAATATTATTTGATAATTGTTTCACCCATTTTTTGAATTTTGGTTATGGTTTTGTAATCGTTTAACTTTGAATTAAACATGAGCAGGTTTTAATTTAAAGTAATAATTAATAAATATGAATATTCATTATTTAATATATTTATTATTTAATTAATACATACAAGTTGTAGCACCCCTTAACTCGACCGTTTACGGTCGAACCAAGATGTGCCACATTACATATTATATGGTATACAGCTCATATTTTTACACTTAATTAAAATGTAATTAACTAAATTTATAACATTGAATAAATGGAAATTCAATTCCAGCTTTCTTTGCTATTTCTTGATTTAATTTCACAGTATACGCCTTGCTAAACAATTCTGGTGAGCCTGATACTATTTGATTTTATTCATTCTTCTCGCGTCTTTCAGAAACCTATAAGTTTAGGATGAACCAAAACTTGCTGAGCGATTTCGCTCAGTGGATACTTTTAACCATAAAATAACAATAATAATATTTTCATGCAATTAAAATATACATACAACAATTAATCTTTTAATGAAAATAATTCAATGATAAATATTAAAATAGTAATCAACTCATTTGAAATAAATAATAAATCAATCAATATCAAATTTACTTATTTGAATTATTCAAGTGGCTCTACTAGGACTCTGGTGAACACAGGGATAAAGCTACTGTATTTAATATACGGTGGATAACTCTAGGTTCATAGCCTGAGCATCCTATTTTGACCGGGTCTCAGATAACTCTAGGCCGTA
>CATIWJ010009547.1:0-14620 GCA_949640765.1 Croton laevigatus | reverse complement strand
AAAAAGCTTTGACTCTCGGCGGCATTCTTTTTCAACGCGTCTGGTTACAGGTTTTGTATTTGCCCCTCCATTTCCTTTCCTTAAGTGCTCAATGCTCAATTTCACAATCACCATTTTACAGGGCATTTTGGTCTCCGACGACGGCCACGGTAATCTGCTTCTCGATGACGGCACCGGTGTCATCCAACTTTCACTTACCGGTGAATTCCTTCTCCGCCGTTGGGACATAGGTTTCCGATCTTCTTTCTTTCTTTCTTTTTTTCTTTTGCATTTAAGGTGTTGGAACTAATTAAATTAATTAATTTGTTTGTTTTTCAGGAATGTATGTGATGGTAGTGGGAGCGTACTCTGTAGGAGGAGCTGGTGAGATTCGCTCGATCAAGGTAAAACACATTGAGCTCTTTTGCTTCAGAATTTGCACAAGATTTGATTTTCCCAATGTTGTAATAGTATTCTACTTTTCTCTCCATTTTGACACAATGGAATTCACTATCGTATCCTACTACTATACTGTTTCTCTCAATTTTGTTTCCTTCAGGTTCACAAGATTGTTGATCTTTCGCCATTTCCAGATCGCGAAGCCATGTGGTATCTTGAAGTCATGGAAGCATATAACTTGTTCTACCGACCTTTGATTGAAGATTTCTTGTGAGTTGATATTCTTCATTCCATGACCACAGCCCCAAAATGGGCACCACATTCTGAAGGAGGTGTCCTCTCCATTCTCTTTCGCAGTCATTTCTTGTTGGCACAATATTTTGTAAAGTTCATATTTCAAAAGTTCTACATATGAAATGAATTTTTATTATCACTTGATCTGATTGGCATCTTATAGATTGTTGTAGCATTGTGGCATAAAAAAACCTGCTCATATCAAATTCTAGTCACATTATATGCAAGGAGGTGTAAAATTGGATGTGGGTAATTTCTGGGTATTTTATACATCTTCCTCTTTAGTTAAAAGGGTATCTCCAATCCAAACATAAAAATAAATTATTATTCATATGACGACTAAACTGAAGTTAGGGGCAACATGTGACAATAATTCTTAAATTACATTGTATTTATAACATCAAGTTTTAACTCGTGCTTCCTGTTATACACGTTTTTTCACAAATGCAATTCTAGTGTCTATATATATATATATATATATATATAAACTGCCACAGAAAACAACCATATTTAACAGGAAAAGTTTTAAGAAATCAGCAGACATCAATGTGTATCCTCTGTACTAGTAAATTTATGTACATAGTTCTTAAACGCATGGATTCTTGTAACAAGATATACCAGGTAGAGTAGCATCAGGCTTCTGCTATTTCCTAAGCTGTTTCTCTCCTTGTGGATTAGAGAAATTCCCAAAGAGTTACCATGCACTGGGACTTTCTGCAGTTATGGACTTCCAAATGCCTAAGTAGGCATCCACCTGAATCAACAACATATCAGTCAGCCATGATGGTTCTCCAATGATAACAGAAAAAAACAATTCATTATTTTTCTCAAGCCAAAGAGTCCACCTGTTACAAGGACATCCAACTGAGGCTTAGCTGCAATTTCCTTTTAGATCTTCCTGTAATAGGATTGAGGTTTCTTCAAATTTGGCAACACCAAAAAACTATTCTGACCCGGTGATTTGTTTTCCTAAGTAACTTGGACATTCATGATATCTAAAGTATGTTGATGCTCGAGTTATATCAATGGAGGCTAAATATTTAAGGTGTTGGACAAATGCACAGTACAGACCATTAAGCATTAGAAAGTTGCTATTCCTCAAGTCATGCAAAAGGCACAATATTTCAACACACTTGCTGCTTTGAAATGAGAACTATATGAGAACATAAACAATTCCAAAGACCATAAGTCTGTAACAAAGCATTTTAAAGCTTTACACGTGCCAATTACCAAGGAAAATATGTTGCCATTAAAAGAAACTGACTTCAGAATCAAGGCCGACTGAGGCTCTAGCCAAGTGCAATAACTGCAGAAGAGATAAATTTGGGTACGTATTTTGGGGGGAACTTACCTGATATGCTTACAACAGCAATCCAACAATCTACCAACATTTAACTCGAGCGCATGGTGTTCTTCCATCACATCCTCCATCTTTTGGGAGTCCTCTAATGCAGTCCAGCAATTCAAAATACCGACTATTTTCTGGAGCTATGACTGGTTAAGGGAAAAAATTTGCAAGATCGCATATGATATAAACAACATTATTTAGTGCTTGGTGAGGGTAAGATTTCCAAACCATATTTCCATCCAGTTTCCAAAATATTGGCAAAATGAATATGCAAAGGAGGATACAGCTGTAATTCTATTATATGATTTTATACTAGAACTAATTGAATCCTGGGTTTCTTTGCTGGCATCTTCAAGTTGTTGGTCAAGAAGATCATCTTCAATCAGGTCAGTTTTTGATACTAGGACTTCCACATACTGACGCAAAATTGTAGGGACTAAATCAGTTTCCTTTACTCGAACCAGTAACCTTGCAATAATGCTCCAGAGTGCACTTCGTGCTTCAATATCATCAGAGGCAAGAGGAAATATATCAAGTAATCCCTGTAAAAAGGTCAAATCTGGAAACATCCAATGCATCAGCTCATTCCAACTAACTGCTTCCCAGACTAAGGAATGTTTAATGATAGGGAACATATATAAGTTACCATGTGATAGCTCCGGAGCATAATCAGGTACATCAGACAGAATATTTGCAATTAAAACTGAAACAGTAGCACAAGATTTGGCAACCTGAAAAAGTGAAATGGTGCGGAGGTGAGCAGAGACCTAGTGCAAACATTCACAACAACTGGAATTATTCTTGTAATATCCCACTTTCTCAGTCAAAAGAAAAGAAAGAAATATAAAAGCAATGATCATGAAACACATGGTAGAACATAGGAAACACAAAGCAAAAGAACACCATTTACTCGTTCCAAACCAAAAAAATTGACAACCACATCAAGTAAAACGACTCAATCATGCCTACTCAATGCCATTATATTTGATTATGTATCAATGACCATTTCATATATTTAATGACCATATTCATATATTTGATTATACATCCATGATAAGATTCACCATTCGTTTCAACACCTGCAAAAGTATTCTTATTTATGCATCAATTTTATTAATTACCACTGCAGAAAGATCTCTATTTCCTTCCCCAAGATCCAAATTTCCCTACCCGCTTCTAGTTATTACTGAAAATATGCATTATGCACATTCATGCAATTGAAAGGCACATAAACTGGGGAGAAAGCTTACAATAGGAAGAGAGATTATTTGTAAGTGAACAAAGATAGCTTGATTATTCAAAGTTGGAGATTATCACCATACAGGAATATCAGAACAAGAGAGTAGAATCATATTGCAATTTCGTAAACAAATCCTCAAGTCTAAATATTGCAGAAGAGAGCAAGCTTGCATTATTCAACCAATAGATATTGGAATATTGTAGACAAAAATATTGATAGATGAAACAGAAAATTAGAGACAAGAAAGAAGGATTAAATGATCTGAACTCTACAGTTTCATTAAACTCAATTCATGGAAGAACAAGGATAATTACAGTAGAAGGAAACAAATAAAGGGGAGTAAAAATAACTGAAGTAAATCAGCCCCCAGGCTATGCCCGTGCTGACGATTCTGGCCCTGAAATGGTAAATACAAAATAGTTAATGACCCTGTACAAAATGCTCATTCTATATAGGCTGTTACATAACTAACTTCTGCTGATGCAGATTCCCTTTTACTTGGTCCCCAGTATTCTTTTCTACAGCAGATTTCCTTCTTCTAGAATAATTAATAAACTAGGAAAGGTTTAGTGCCTGAGGCTGAATTCTATCATCAACTGTTTGGATAATCATAAGGAGCAGAGAGACAATTCCTACAAATTTTATATTCCTTGTACTCACCATGAAAATAGATAAAGAACTTCCACTAAACTGAGTTAGATCCAAGTTATAACATGAACAATCTATTTAACAAAACTAACAAGTATGATAATCAAAAATGAAAATTCATCCAATCCAGCATAAAAGCTGTCTGTGAGGTTGTCTCATAAGGTCTCCTTCAGTAAACACTTTGATAAAGAGCTAGAAATTTTATGCAAGCCATTCAGGAAATTGCAAACGCGCTGACAAGAATTCGATTGATTTCATATCAGGAAGTAAGTTGAAGTCAAAACAAATTTATCATTTCAGGTAGGCTCTAAGCAAACGTTAGGCAAAGCAAACTAGTTAAGCCTAACCAGAAGAAGAAATGACTAAGAAAATAAACCCACTTCCACCGTAATAAAAACTCTCTGCCAGACCAAAAGCTTCTTTTGAAATCCAAAAATAAAGGAAATTCATCAGATTAGCAACTAACATAAAAAGGATATCACAAGAAGTGCCTCTTCGCCATATTTTTCTAACCTAACAAGCTTCATTACCAAAGTAGTTTGGAGGAGAAGAAACTATCAATCTATGGTGAGTTAGGCCAGTTAAGTAGTAGTCCAGTATTTTAGATTGCCAATTTTCTAAAAGCTGTTGCCAGCTTTAAAGCATTAACTCAAACAACGGGATAAGTTGAATCACTGTATAGAACCACTAATGATTGCACAAACCCGGACAATAAATATACCTCTACTTTTTCTGGGAGCTTGACCAGGTCACAAACTAGTTGAAAGAGTTCCTTACTAGAACATATTTCTTGGGAATGCCCATCCAAAATGGAGAGAGCTTCAATTGCACCAAGAATTACATCAAGAACAGCATACCTGTGACAGTTTTCAAAACAATCAGAAATTAACTTTTGGGATAAAATGCAAAAAACATAATTCTTGACTACATAACATTCGAAAGACAAGAGAGCACTATAATTAAAATCAAGGAATAATCTCCATATATGATGGGAAAATTGCTTCAGCAACAGTAAGTCAACAGATTTAACAATGACTTCCTCACTTGAAATCTAATTTGAGTCATACCTTTCAGGTTGTCTTCCACTTTTTAATGTGCTGACCTCAGAAGAAAGTAGATTGATCAATAAACTTGTCAAATCCAGCTTCATCAGATATGGAAGAAGAATAGATGAAACCTCCTCACTTTCAAGTATTGCCAACAATAATCCCATGACCTATTAAGTTAATCAAATAAAGAACTATTAGTGTATCGCAAAAATTAGCAATGAAAATATTATAACATCAATTGTTACAAAACCACTGACAAAAAGTTTTATAAAGGTCTGACAATTAACAAATTAAAATCCTTTCAATTATTGGTACTATGGATCTTCATGAGATTTAAGCACAAAGGTTTTCTATGAGTACTTAAATATGAACAATGATGGTAATGATGGTAACTTAATTCTTGTACTGCAAGGTTTTTACCAAGTCAAACTTAATGAATACTCAAGTTCAATTAAAGACTTAAGGAACTTTCACACTAAGAAACAAACCGCAAAATCCTTCCTTGTACTGGATAATAAACTATTGAAGTCACATTGAGTAGTCACTACTAATCCAATTTTATGAAAAAAAAAAAAACTAACGTTCCATAGAACCTAAATTGGTTCTATCTGAAATCGCCTCCTTCACTCATTCAACTTATCAACCCTATTACCTATTCCACTGTTTTACATTGTCCACCATATCAAGAGGTTAAAGGTTCCATCATGCCAGTACTAGTAACAAATTCTAGAGGTCACCACTTCATCCGTACTGATTCCATAAACAAGCCGATGGACAAATCACCCACCTGAAAACTTCCAAAGAAGGGTCCTATGGAGAAATTTCAATTTCTCAAATTCATGTGAAATGATAACTTCTCTATAGCAAGCTAATGGCTTTGAAAGTTGTTGCACCTTACATATATACAAGCATGCAGAGCAACTGTGTGATATTATTCACGAACAAAATTTGCCAGAATCAATTATATGGAAAATCTTGAACGAAAGATCCCCACCTTCTCTAAAACCTGAGGATTCAAGGTATTTTCTGCAACCCACATAACACGGCCCAAAACATGTTCAGACTGTAGCGCCTTAGCCCAGATGCTACACTTGTTGCCTTGAAGGCCCAAAGTCAACAACCTGTGTCAGAATATCAACTCTAAAAAGATATATATCAAAGAACAATAATAATATATCACATGCAGTTGTTAAGCATGTTCTGAAATAATAATGACAATTTTCCATAAGCTTTAATGCCATAAGATGATCAGCAAGTAAAAAGTTTTTTATTTTATGAGAATATAGTGTTGAAGGACACAAAATAGGATGAAAGTGCAGCATCACCTCATTACCCTGTAGTACCTATAACAACTGAATTTTTTTTTCCCCCAATAAAATATGCAACAGGTAAACGTTGTCTTTTTCATGTTAACAAGGTTGAGGTACACGAAAAGAGTTCTCAAATTATGGAAACATTATCACTCCAAGAAAGATCTAGAGCAAAGAACAAGAATACGTCACATGCTATGGTGCAGGTGTGCTCAGGAATCAGGATGAGTAATATGAACTTCCCATTGGATTAATTTCACTAGCAACTAAGCACATTTTTGAGCTATGAGAATCGAAATTTCAAAGGATGCAATATATGATAAGTGAGTGCATAATCATCTAAATGCCTGCAGTAATGTCATTTTTCAATAAAGATGAAACATGTAAGTATTGTCTTTTCACGTTTGCAAAGTGCAAAGTATGTCAAAAAGGTTTTCAAATTAATTAAGAATTAAAGGAGAACAATAACGTGAAAAAAAAATGAAACGGGAAATGAAATACGCATAAAATTGAGTACAACAAATACCAAATAAAACAGCAGAAATGAGGGGGGGAAGTCTAGCACATGGATATAGGAAAGAATAATGATTCAATTACATTACCGACAAGCTTCAGACAGGCATCGGGCGTCATCTAAAAATAATTGATCCATAATTATATCAATTAGTCCATTTGTGGAGATTATACGCGTACTTGGAACTTCATGGCAGGCCAGGTTTCCAATAATTCCCAGACAGATTTCCTACAGATATCCAGGCAATACCAGAGTCTCATCAATTACTCAAAATCACTGGAAGTAACAAATTCCATAGAGCAAGAACGAAAAAGAGAAAGTTGGTATCATAAAAAAGTTAATACAGCAAAGAATGAGCCTCAAATCATAATGCAAGTATTTCAAGAAAGTGATCATGTGGCTAACCGTAATTCGTACGGACTGTGAAACCGTAAGGTGAGCAAGAAGCACTTCAAGTATAAAGTTATGCACCTGCAAGTAAAGATGATACCCATTAAAACGCAATTTTAGTCTCCTCGAAGTAGAAGACGATTAATTTGATGTCTGGACCAAGTTATCCACCATGAGTGTCAAAGCCAAACATTTTGGCAAAATCATAACCCTCACAAACAGACTACAAAATTAGAATGCAAAGAATACCACTTCAATAGAAAAATAACTGGAAAGCAGCTGAGTACCATCAACTCTGCATTTGCTCTACTTGCAGCAAGATCCCACAAAATGCAACCATACTCCTCCCAAGTCTCTTCCCTTGCCGGTACACCAGGTTGTTTGCATTGGGAAAAGGAATCCTCTCCATCTCTAAAAGCAGAATCATTGAAATCATCAGCAACATTCATACTCTCAGACTGATTGATCAATGTACCTGGAATTCGGTCTCTAGATAGAGATGCTCCGCACTCTTCCATATAATCAGCATTCGACCTTTTGCTATCAGCTTCCTTAGCATTATGATTATTGTCCTCACTAGAAGGAATAAGTTTCCGTATCAAAGATATGATATAGCTAGGATCAACTGTACTAGAAATCTCAAATAACTGCACAATGATAATTTAATTAGTCTATCATTAAAATTAATTTTCAAAACCTAAAAATCAGTGACAAAAGAAAAATTATAAAAACACGAGAAAAGGGACTGACTTCATCGGGCGGTGCAGAAGGATGGTGTGCAGGTGCGTCAAGGGCTACTTCTCTTTCTGTCTCTTTGTCTGGGTTTGATTCTGATTCCATGACCACTCAGGTGTCGCAGTTGAGTGAGCGTAACAAACAAAACGTACAAAAGATCTTCCCACTATTTTTCTGGAAGCAAAATTTGGAAGGACTAAACTGAAAGACGGCGCACGAGGGACCAAAATGGACGAGGTCTCAGGCCTGCTTGCCCGATTCCAGGCGGCTTTTGTTGCGGAAAGCTGATTGTGTTGTGCTAACAGGGACGTAATTTGGCGTGGGATATCAAATTTAACAATTAACAATAAATATAAATTTCTATTAGGTCCTTGAGTTTTTAGCTAATATGCAATTTGGTCCTCATAGTTTGGAAATTGGGATTTAAGGCCTTCTAATATCTGCCGTTCAATTTTCAAGTCCTTCCATGAGAATTTCGCCCTTTTCCTGTTAAGTCATCATAAAGTGACTAAAATATCCCTAAAGGGTCTATTCGTTGTTGTTCTATAAGATCAGGGACTATTTTGAAGTTTGGTCATCTCTACCTTGGATTAGCCATGACAGAGGAACCACTTAAGAAATTTACCCTTTTATATGCACAACTCATTTTTCTAGCGATGAACAACAGCGAGGTGGGTGCAACGAAATCCTTGACCTATCAATTGGAACCCTCAAAGTTTCCGATAAAATGGCTATAGCGACTACAATCAGCGACTGAAGTTTTTGAAAACAAAACTTTTATCACTTCTATCTCTCTCTATTTCTCTTCGAACCTCCATCGATCGAAGCTGTTTCAGGTATCAGTGAACTCATCCAAATCGGTGATCTGCTTCGCAATGGAGGAGAGAGAGAGAGATTTTCTCTTTAAAACTCCACCGAACGAGGCCATGTCAAGTACCAGTGGCGGTCAGCGTTCGTCCAACGGAGCTCTCTAGTAGTGGCAAAGGCAGTAGCCATGGTGGTGCCATTGTGAAGACCAACTTAATTAATTAGTTTTCTTAAAAAATAAATTAATTAAAAATAAAATTAATAAATTAATTAAAAGAGGGTGTTCCTGTTATTCTAAAAAGAATGTTGTTGACTTTTTGTTGAATTAATGGCAAATTGAGAGAAAAATTCACAAAAGGACCTAAGAGCTGGATGGCAGGATATCTTGAGTCCTGTTGTGTAAGGAATGTAAGTGATTCCCTTTGTTTGGATTTTGTTCAAACATAATGATTTGTGAAGTCTACTAATCTATTTCCAAGTGTTTTTTATTGCACTAGCAAGTATGGAGTCTATACTTGAAGATTCTAAAGTGAAGCTTGCTTAAGGAATTGAACTGATAAAGATTTACAAGTTTCTCTTATGCTAGTGTATTGTCTCTCAAGCTACCTTACTGTCTCTCGCACTACGTCATAGTGTCTTGCATGCTATGGGTGCCAAAACAGTCCCAAGAGCAAAGAGGACTTTTGTCTCACATGCAACATTTTTGTCTCGCGTGCTACACACTCCAACAGCTAGTAACAGTAGTAGGGACCAATCTAAATGACCGTTATATATGTTAGATTGAGACGTCTTAAACTAGGCGATCTAAGGGAGAGGTCGCCCAAGGGACTAGCTTTAGGGGCAAAAACGACCTCAAGAGGAGGTTGACCCAAGAGTCCTCTAATCGCAAGCCGACACTGCGGTCAATTTTTTTTCCGGAGGAGAGGTCGATAAAAAGAAGAGCCCAGCCACAGCCTGCCTCCCTCCCACAAATCGAAAGAGACGTTAAGATCGAGGTTTCGAACCTCGATTCACAGATAACACGTAACGACGTCGCCCTAAGAGAGACCTTTGAAGAAAGAGCCCATCTTTCTACCCTTCCCAGATCACAAGTAAGGCCGAAGGGAGATCCATCTTTTAGCACTATAAGGAAGAGGGTAGAGAAGGATGTGCAATGGTATGACTAGGATGCCATTGTCTTCAGTGTTGAAGAAGTGACTATCCCGGGCAATTTTATTACACTCTTACAGTTTCAATATGAGGAAAATACACCACTGTTACATCCCCATGTTCATCAGCACATGGTTAAAGAGATAGAGTTCCCTACGGACATACATAAAATGAAGAAAGTCCGTACCCCTACTATGGCTGATAATATAGTAAGGAAGAGTATGATGGTAAGTATCTCTTAGGTTTTTGAAATGACCTTGTCTTATGCATAGTGACCTCTTATTATAAATAGGTATCTTATTATAAATAGCGACCTGTACCTACTAACAATCTTATTTTTCTTAACAATACACAGCATAGGCCCTAGGTTTCCAAGATCGAGCTCTGAAGCTGGAGATAGGATATCAAAACCAGGACAGAGAAATTGAAAAATTAGTAATGATAAAGAGTAAGCAAGAGGAGGAGAAAAAAGCTATGGAGAAAGAGTTACGCCTCCAATTTGTTTTGGCTAAAAGTAGCCATGACCAAACTAAGGCAGAGTTGCACATCGCCAAAAAGGAATTGAAGGCTTACCAGCATAAGTATTTGTCCAAAAAAAGAACGGCAAGCAAGTTAAAGAGGGTGCTGGAGAGCACCCAGAAAGAGTAAAAGGAGCTAAGGTCTCAATTAGAAGGGCTTAAAAAAGATCATGGTAAGAAGGTTGCTAAGCTAAAAGACACTCACCGAGAGGAGGTCGCCTCATTCAGGAACCAAATAGATGAGACAAAAAATATGGCGAGCAAAATGTTAACTAGTCTGCTAGTGATCTTTTCTAGTAGATATATAAAAAAATCTATGAACCTCCTCATAACTTATAAGCTTAATGACATCTTCTTCATCTTGGAGATGACCTCATCATCTCTTGAGCAAGCTAACTCTGAGGTCGCCTTTCCAGCTAGGAGCAATGAATCAGGTAGTAGCGAGGGAGAAGAGAAAAAGGCGAAGCAGAAGGGGAAGCAGATAGAGACAAAGAGGAAAGGGAGATTAATGAAGGAAATATAGGACAAGATAGCCTTATTGATCAGGGTAACTAAAATCCCCTTTCCCTTACTGTCGAAGTTCAAGAGAATCTCCACCCCACAAGTGAGGTCGCCCAAGAAGGTGAAGGTCTTCCTCAGGGCCCTCTTCCAAAAGCTTCGAATGATGATTTATCGTAAGGTTAGGAATTAGATCTTATGTTATATAGTTAAAGGCGACACTAAAGGTAAGGGGCGACCTGAAAGTGCTCACCTCGAAGGTCAAGATCAAGGCCTGGGGCAAAATTAGAAGCAAATCTCCTAAAGATTTTGAAATGTATATGTTATGTTATGTTTTATTTTATTGTGGCGGCCTTAAAGTCACCTTTTACTTTGTAAATTCAAATTTTAAGCAATGGAAAAAGTAAGATTATTATAAATGTGTGCCTCTTGCTTTTTTTTTTTGCTTTACGTTCGTCATATGAAGTATTTATGAGAAAGATGTTCAACACGTTGTAGAGGTCGCCGTTGAACATTTAGCTGATCTCAAGATGCCATAAGTTTGTTGTTAAACTTCTAGGTGACCTTAATATCTTATATATTATAAACGTATAAAACTTGAAGTATATTATCTATAATATTACACTTTCATAGTGAAAATTTTAACCAAAATCATTATATAGATAATTAAAGTAGATTTTGTGTGGTTACCTCCAGGTTGCCTTTGTTTAGCTATAACATATGTATCTCCATACTTGGAAAATTTGAAACAAATTAAACTTATAAACGAAATTGAGGAACAGATCATGAATCTATTAATTTAGGCTTATAGTTGGGTTTGTTAGCCCTATATATCGTTAAGGAGCAACTTCAGCCCTTGATGAATAGGTCATTCCTGTGAGAATTATTGTGGCTTCAACATATAAGGAGCAGGTTGATCATATGATGCATTGAATTGATCATGCCCAGACACATAAGGAACATGGTCACTTATATGAGATGAACCATCATCTGGCCCAAGCAGATGAGGATCAAAGTCGCTCATCCAAGGTAATAATTTTGGCCTAATCATATGAGGAGCAAAGGTCGCTCATGCGAGGAGTTGAATTGATCATGCCCAGACACATAAGGAACAAAGTTGCTTATTTAAGGTGAACCACCAAATGGCCCAAGCAGATGAGGATCAAAGTCACTCATTCAAGGTAATAATTTTAGCCCAAGCACATAAAGAGCAACGTTGCTCATACGAGACATTGAATTGATCATGCCCATACATATAAGAAGCAAGGTTACTTATGCAAGGGGAACCACCATCTGGCCTAAGCAAATGAGGATCAAAGTCGCTCATTTAAGCAATAAATTTGGCTTAAATATATGAGGAGCAAGGGTCGCTCATGTGAGAAGTTGAATTGATCATGCCCATACACATAAGGAATAATGTCAAGTAAGTGAGGCCAACCACCACCTAGCTCAAGCAGATAATGATCAAAGTCGCTTATCCAAGGCAATAATTTTGGCCCAAGCATATGAGGAGCAAGGTCACTCATACGAGGTATTGAATTGATCATGCCTAGAAATATAAAGCACAAGGTCGCTGAAGTGAGATGACGATCAAAGTTATTCATCAGAGGCAATAATTTTGGTCCAAGCACATGAGGAGCAATGTCGTTCACGTAAGGATTTGAATTAATCATGCCCAGACACATAAGAAACAAGATTGCTTATGTGAGGTATTGAGTATATGTTAATGTTAATCCTCGGTTTTGAATCTTTGACAAAACACCTGAAAATCTACTAATGATATTTTATTTGAAGTGTGTCTCAACATAGCTCAAAGGAATCAAGCAAAACAAATCAAAGAAGTACGTGTCTCGATCGAGACACATTAATCTCGATCGAGACAAATGAGCAAAAACATTCCAGCAGGCCAATTTTCGTTCGAGACGTGGAATTCTCGAACGAGACAGAGAAGTTCAACTTTCAGCAGCTTCGTCTCGATCGAGACACATGTATCTCGATTGAGACACATGTATCTCGATCGAGACAAGTATCCAAAAATATTCCAGGAAGCTGATTTTCGTTCGACTCATGCATTTCTCGATCGAGATAGAAAGATCATTCTTCAAGCAACATCGTCTCGATCGAGACAGTGGTATCTCGATCGAGACAGTTGGCCAAAAAGAAACCAGGAGCCTAATTTTTGATCGAGACTAACAATTCTCTCTCGAGACATTAAGGATCATCATT
The DNA here is from genome assembly GCA_949640765.1 of Croton laevigatus. NCBI lineage: Eukaryota > Viridiplantae > Streptophyta > Magnoliopsida > Malpighiales > Euphorbiaceae > Croton > Croton laevigatus. Next base: position 1,516 of record CATIWJ010009547.1, on the reverse strand, counting down.
CAGCAACATCGTCTCGATCGAGACACAGCCATCTCGATCGAGACACTTGGACAAAAATAATCCAGGAACTTAATTTTCGCTCCAGACATATAGTTCTCGCTCGAGACATCAAGCCTTCACTTTTCAACAACATCGTCTCGATCGAGACGTGTATCTCGATCGAGACACGTCAAAAATCAGTTACAACGGATAGTATTTGAGTGCGCCACGTCAGTAAAATGCCGTTGGAAAAGAGCTATTACACAGAAAATGTAAGTGTCTCGATCGAGACATAGGATTCTCGATCGAGACGCCTGCCAAATCAGATTTTGTGTCTCTCAAGAAAGGTAACGGCTAGTTTATTGAGTTGGTGTATAAATACCCCTCAAAATGAAGTTAAAATTGCTGATAAAAAACCTTATCAACTACATTTAAGCATTCTTATCATTTTCAATCATATTAAAATCTCTTTTGTTTGTTTGTTGGGTAAGCATTAAATCCAACTTCTCTATTGTGAATTAGTTATTAGTGTAAGCTTTAAATACTAAAGTCATTTGTAAGTTTGGGGTGAGCATTAAACCTTAAGTTTGAGGTGAACTTACTAAAACCTCATTGTATTTCTATTAGTGTTTAGTGGAACCTAATTCCTTTCTAGGATTGGAGAAGTGGACGTATGCTCAAGATTATAGCCGAACCACTATAAATTCCTTCTATTCAAACCACCAAATTTCTGCTCAATTTTTAGAAGGCCACTAATTCACCCCCCTCTTAGTTGCCACGGGACCAACAGGATGAGCTCAGTCCTGATCAGAAACAACAGGAGTCATTCTTTTTCTCTGTTGAGGATGCAAATCAGAACGTGAGGAGCAGCTGCTGGGTTTGGCCGCCTCTTTTGCTGAACTGGTGATTCGAAGAGGACGCTGGACGGTGCTGGAGGCGACGAGCTTCCTTCTTGAAGCTGCTGGGCGCAACGGAGAAGAGTTGAGTTGATGATCTGAAGAAGACACTTAATTTCTTTTCTGCAGAAAATGATTTAAAGCTTGGAACAGTTTTTGGAGGGCATATAAATTTAGTTAATTTCTTTTTTTTTCTTTCCTGTTTTGTCTAATTGATCGAGTTGGGTGTGGAATTATTTTGAATGAACTGAATTTTGTTTATTGTTTTAATTGATATTGAGCTACTGATTGGAATATTGTTTGTTTTGGATTGAGATTGACTTTAGAGTTTAGTTTGAGAATTGTTCTATGAGATTAATGTTGTTTTATGGATTCTTCTAATTTTAATTTTAATTTGAGGAAGGTGCAGTGTTGGTGAATTGATTTATATTTTCTGTTTTGTTTGAGATTATTTTGATAAACTAAATTTTGGATTAATGTTTTGGTTGAGATTGAGCTATTGATTGAACTACTTGTTGTTATTGGATTAAGGTTGGAGTTGAGAATTATATTGTGAATTAATTTAATTGGAGTAATGTTATTGTTGATTCATTTATGCTTTTTGCTTGAATTCGTTGGTATGGGTATGTCGAACATGAGCT